>CAJHQP010003774.1:0-63055 GCA_905132765.1 Moricandia arvensis | reverse complement strand
TATACTGTTATTTACTACACAATTTAGTTACTTGTTATGCGTGCGTATAGCATATAAAATGTTTAATATCATATGTTCTTATTTCTACATTTTAAAGCAGATATTATTTTATTTTTTTCATTGTTGAAATTTTAATAATAGAATTTTAATTTAGAAATAAAAATATATTTCAGTAGTTTAAAACTTAAAAATCAAACGTCAGTATTACAGATAAAAATACATACTCTTATGGACGATTTATTATAAATATGTGTACAAGATCAGATGCAGATTAATGTATAAAGTAACAGAAGTTATAGATATTATAGATTTTTTGCATATTTTAAGGATATACTAGTAGAATCATTTTAGTAATTATAAATAGAAAAAAATTATTGGTCTTACTCATTTATTTTTTACTTTTAATAATTTACAACTGATTTATTTAAAGCTACAAAATATTTTTTAAATAAGTTAAGACAGAAATATTTACATTTTTAACTTTAACCCAAATGCCGAAAAAATTATAGATATCATTCTGAGATGTGGAAAAATATGTATGCGTGTGCAAGCCAATGCCTTTAGATACACTACTGGAATTGTTTTGAAGATAAGCAAACTTATATTTTGATTACTTGAGTGAGTTTAGAGGATTTTTAAAAATGATTAAAATAAATTATATTTAGTTGTTGTGTATCTCTTCATGTTTATAATCATCAAGTCACGATTGTTGCAGAACGAGTCTTAGTGAGAAAAAAACTCTCCAAGACATGGCATACGAGGATAGTTAACTTGGAAAAGAAGACTTTTGTAACAAATATAGAAACATCACCTCTTTTTGCTGTTTGAGTAAAGTAACCACTATATTCTCTCTTTCCCTTTTGAAATACCCTAATCCTCTATTGAAAGTAAATTTTCCACGACGAATTTTCAAAATCCTTTAAGCTTCAAACACCATTCAACCGTAGATCTCGTCTTTATTTGTGTTCTTCTCATCGAGTTACTCCAGAGAAGCAAGCTTCAGTGCAATATCTAACTTCAGACAGTTAGGGCATGATTATGGGTAGATACCTCACAGGTATCTTAACTTTTTTTTTTCTGATTTTTTTTTTTTTTTAGAAATAATTAGAAAAGAACCAATCACGGGCCGCCACGTGTCAGTGGACCCGTGAACAGTACAAGATACAACTCTTAATTAAGAGTTTTTTAGAGACATATCTTAGGTTTGTGTGGGTCCCCATCCTTAAGGACCCTCCTAAGATACATGGATAATCATGGTCTTATTTCCCTCGAGATACCTCCCACTTTCTCTTCCTCAACTCAAAACATTTTCCATTTACCCTCTTATGATGTTTTTCATATTCGACTTTGCTACTATTCTAGAAATGAGATATACTCGTCAATATAGTTACCATACCATTCCTCAACAGCCATGGCACGACGCTTCACTGCAGCAAAAAAATAAAAAGGACCACCTCATCGAACTGTCTGAACCTCCCATCAAAAGGAACAAAGCTCCCTGCTTGGGCACCTCCGCCCTCATTAAAGAAAATGCTCTTATTCTCATTGGACGGCTTATCAACCCCATGATCAGAGGATATGGGCCTTCCTCCCCTCACTACTTCTAGGACCGGTCATGGACCAAATCGGATGAAACATTAGTCTTAGGCTCTCAAAATTTTGAAGAAATTTTATATATACATAGTCTCAAAAACAATTTAGGCCCCCAAATCATTAAAAAAAAAATTAGTTGAAATCATTAAAAAATCGCGTTAAGTCTCTTAAATCTCAGAGTCGACCATGAATACCTCGCACATGGAACCTGCAAGACAGAGCACTGGGTTAGAACTTGGAGACAATTGTTTTCAATTCAGATTTGAAAGGGAAAACGACTTACAGAGAGTCCATCCAATGTTGGTAACCGATCATATCAACTCTCTTTCCTTCCCTGATCCCTTTTTGGATATGCATAAAAGGACACCCTCTCCATTACTAGCATGAATCAATTGATCTGCAACATAGGACAAGAAATAAGAACTCTGGAGAATCATGAGCTCACAAAACATTAGTGATGATTAGAGTCATGGTGGATGGTCTTAAACCAATTAAAAAACATTCGATTATAGATTTTTGTTCAGGGGAAGAAAGCATTATTACCTTAGAGTACAAAAAACTTGAAAATCATTGGCTCTAGCTGCCTCTCTCTCATATGAGAAAGCAATGTCCTCTACAACCTGCAGAATCATCAAATAAGAAGGATCTCCAATCAGCAAGGACAAAGAAGAAAAGCAAAGTTCTAGATCTTTAAACTACCTGAGGAATTGCAATATTTCTCCCCACAATTTCAATATTCCTTTACCCGAAGGAATCATTTCAAAGCAAACGTAAGATTTAAGGGAGGAACTTGATTCCAACATTGACCACTCAAAGAAAAAAAAGAGAAGCAGACCTGCAAAGCTCAAGACAAAAATTGTTAGTCTGAACATTCTTAGAGGTGTTAGCTCAAGGAAAAGAAACATGTCAAGAATCTCTTTACGTTTTTCTTTTGGCATCAAAACAGCTTAGTAACTGAGTACGTAGAACATATAACCTAATAGGTTGTGGTCTAATCGTCACTATATTACCATCTATCAAATCCATATAATATTTGTTGGTTGGAAAGAACAAGTGATCCATATGTAGTAATGTCAACATAAAGATATACCAAACTATCACACACTACAATCGTATTTGGTAGGTCAGGGATTTAAGCGTAAACATTAGTTAGGTTGTATTCTAAAAATTCGATAAAAGAATATTTTCAAGTTTAAGATCCACACGTTTCTTAATTAATTTTCATAAGCTTCAATGCTGATTTAAATCGTTGGTGAACACCATTTGCGGACCTACTATAGAAATTTACAAATATTGAGAATAGACATAAGAGCATGATTAATAGAAATATCTATTTGAAGTTTTTAGAGCATGATTTAATACATTTCATCTAAAAGGACGTTTTTTATATTTTTTATGTAGGAGATGTTTTTTAGTTTTTCTTAATTATAAGTTAAGACACATACTTATATTATATTAAGAATTCCATCCTAAAATTTGATAGAAATTTCTTATTTATTAGTAAATTTGATTGGAATTCCCTATCTACCCTCCTAAACCAAGGTTCAATCCCCACCATGACTCCTATCTAATTATTTATATATTTCTTTATTATATATTGATACCTCATAAATTATTTTATGGGTCTGCCATTAATGAACACTGAAAATATGTATTAAAATCAATATTGAATAAACTGCTAGTTAAGTAAACTATATAGGATTATGGTTTAAGTAAACATCTAAACTGATTTTTAGAATGTATATATCAATTTTTTAGAAAATTGTTCGACATCATTTTAACAAATTTGTTTCATTTAGACCCGATTATCAAATACACGGACGCTAAACACCAAACTTAAAAAGTTGTTTTGACATCATTTTAAGAAATTTGTTTCGTTTAGACCTGATTTATCAAATAGACGGGCCTAAACATTAACTTAACAGATTTTAAGAAAAAAAAATCAGTGTTTGGGAAATAAATCTGAAGTGTGAGTCGGCTGGGAAATTTTTTATCATTACACTTAGTCGTTAAAGCTATAAGTAAAACTGTAAAAGAAAGTTAAAAATAAATAAACGGACAGGAGACATCCACGTATGCCCATAGAAATTTCAAACCTCGTACACTATTCTTGCCGACAACATATCCTCACCATTAAAGGAAACACTGCTTTTGTACTTTGCTAAATTACTATACTATAAAAGAGATTACCTATATTGTTTGGTCCCCATATCTTTTCGTATACCTCGTGTTGGATGCTCTGCACTACAAGCCATCCACATAAATTTTATTTTATTATTTTCCCAAAAGATATTACTATATTAGTATGATTGCATGAACTGCACAATGGTCCCATGTTTCTCCACTACGCAAGATAATCATGTGTTTGTTGATAATACGATTTTGTTTGCCATTCCATTTTCACTCAAAGGTAGATACATAGTAGACAAGAATGATACGGTTAAGCAACTAGTGAGTAGACAACTTGTTCGGGTTAATCAGGAATCAGCCGTGACAAGATAAAAGTAACTCCAAAAATCAAACTGTTGAGGAGTGGTTTATAAATCATTAGAGAATCTGGTGATCCTTATAAAAGAACACGGTCAACATTTGAGGTGCCAAAGTCTAAACTTCCCCAAAAGAACCATTGTAAACATTATTACACATTATCGGGCATATTAAACCGTAGCTACATGCATCATGCATGTAAGACTCAAAGAAACATGTGAGCCTCTTATAGATTTCCTTCACTAAATTGGACGGCGCTCTTGTTTTACCATTGTTGGAGTCACTATTAGATAGTCTCACCGTCTTGGTCGTTGTCAATATCACAGGAATCCGCCACCTAAAACGATGTGTTCTGTTTTTATCTCTTTTAAATGTTACTTTCACTTGTACTCCTCGTGTGTGTTTGTATGAATTCTGACTTCATGAGTCATCTTTTCTGGAGTTTTAGCGTATAAATGAGTCTATGTATGTCATAAGAGTCTTGGATTAATTTACTGAGTGATGTGTGAGTAGTGATTGGTCTTTGTGAGAATTAAGCATAAACCAAAGGTGACAAAATGATGATGATGATTAGATGTAATCTTATTAGATCCTTCACTAGGCTTGATTTCCTGATCAATAATTAGAATTTGTCTTGATCAAAAGATGGTTAACGATGAGATATGATGTTGAATGAATAGTGAAAGTAATCAGATTTATATAGTTTTTTTTTTTCTTTGAGAAAGGGCTTATCATATTTATATAGTTTGTCTCTTCCTAGAGAATGCACTGGTTACAAATTCAGAACCGTTGAATCATTTAATTTTTTATTCAATTGGCAAATAAATAACTATGCGAATAATTAACAACAGTGCTGACGAATAATTGGCCATGGTCCATTCTTTTAGAAATGCCGACGAACAATAACTCTTGGCGAAGTCTCTAAGATGAACCAAGCATAAATTTGAACCTGCAAGGTCCGCGCCCAAAGCGTTACGATCTCGATTTCAGTTTTTAAATACATGTTCCAACGAAATTTTCTAATCGCTAGTCTTTACTGGTTATTGCTTCCATATATTAGGACCGGGCATAAGCGAGGTAATTTGCTATTTTTGATATTTGATTTGTTTTGTACGAATAATAGAAATTTGAACTTGTATTTGATTTACTAAAAACGAGTACTTATTATTACGAATACTTGTTCCAAAATAAGTTGCTTATAATTACTTGTCTTGCTCTGTTATTTGTTATTATGAGTATTTGTGAAATACTCACACTTATTTTTGAGTATTTAAGAATTACGTACTAAATAATATTCTAATATAAATGAATATTGTTATTACGAGTATTTGTGAGTTATTTTCTAAATAATATTCTAATAGAAAAAAATATGAAAATTTATCTTGTTTACTATACTAGAAAAAAATATTGGAAGTACTCTGATTCAAATATATGTTTATATTTAAAAGAAGGTAATTATCACAAAAATAAGTCTTTTGACATAAATGTTTATTTTTCATAACAAAAAAAATGTTTTTATAGATAAGTACGGTGATAACAAGCCGAGTAAAAAATGTTATTTTCATACTTGTTAATTATTTTGTATTTGCTAGCATCTAAACTCTATTAATTGATACTTGATTTGATAATAACGAATACTTAAAAAATTACGACGAAAAGAGGTACAGAGTAAGTATAAACCAAGTAAGGAGTATTTGTCTACTGATATATCTAACTGGCACTGGAAGAAGCCAACTTTAATTGTGCTGATCAACTACAAATTGTCTTTTACTTTCGTGTTATTTTCATTAGTGATTATGTTTCTAAATATGTGTCACAATCGTTGAGGTGACACTGGAAAGCAGGGTAAAATATCGTCCGTCGGATCATATGTGGCATATCCACTACGTGGCATAATTTAATTGGGTACATGAGATTTTGTAGATTATAAAAAAAATTGAATTTTTTTTTAAAATAATTTTTTTGTCAATTGGTTTACCTACCGGCCCTAGCAGGTAGCGAAGAGATCCATTATTGGGAGTGACCAAAATTGGAAAACTTTACATTTTCCAGATTTGAAAATTTATATATGTTTATGTATCTTTAAGGTTGAAGACTTGGTTACCACTTACCATGATGGGAAAGGGCACAAAGTACTTTGTTGTGTGACTAAGATAGCAAGAAAACCATTTCTTTCTTCTTTTCTAATCATTTTCAGTTTTCGATCTTTCTTTATGCAACACAAACCGATGATTAACTTCTTCTTTTCTTCATGTCGACCAATGTTCATTATGGCAGATATGTTGAAAACATTACTTTTCTTTTTGATGGGAGGAAAGCAATTATAGTTTTTATGTATCTAAATTTAAGTAGCTTAAAAGTAAAAAAGAACAGCTATAAGGATTAGAAAAAACAATTGGTATCTTTTCTTTGGGTCAAAAAACCAATTGGTATCTTTAAAACATATTTTACAAGAAAACAATTGGTTTCTTTAAACCAAAAAAAAAAGAAGAACAATTGGTATTGTGATATTTCTTTTTAGAAGGAAAGTAAAAAAGCATTACCAGACAAACTGATGATGAAAGCCAAAGATACAAACTGTAAATATAGCAATAGTTTTTAATAATTAAAATATATATAAAGAAAGAAACACTGTTGGGGATGTGAATTGGATACATAGTGATAGGGAAATGTCAAAATCATGGGAGCCAACTAATTTGGGAGGATCTTTTAGGGGAAGTGTGTGGACAAAATGCGTTTCTACATTTTGGCATTTGTAACAATAAATCTATATGTTAGATTTATTGGTAAGCATGTATTTCCCTACTAGTCAAAGATTTCGACCACCTGCCTTTTTTATTCGAGTTATAGTTTTTGGAATATATATGTCACAATTATGTACTCTAAATTTTAATTTTGCTCGTTCATATATTAACAAAATGTTCATTTTTCTCTATCTTTCTTAATTATTTTTATTTAATTTTTTCAAAAAAATTGTTTTATTTTAAATTTATGATGTGTTTTAAGACTCATCCGAAATATTTATCGGATTTATTATTTTTTATCATGCATTTTAATACATTTATAACAAGAAAGATTTGCGTTCCAATATATATAACAAGAAAGATGAATTTTATTCAAAAAATACATAAAAACAAGTTTAAAAAAAAAATCTCATGGACAAATTTCATTTATCAGTCATCAATTGCAGTCCATATAAAAAGTATCAAGTGATATTGAGCATATTGATTTCATGTTAGATCATTTCATTTATCTATATTTTCTTTTTCGTACTTTTATTGATATCCCAATATTTGGTATATGTGTGTTTTTGCTTTCCTAGTTTTTTTTCTTATTGTAATTCGTAGTATAGTTATAAGTATTTTTTTAGTTTTATTTTGTAATGCTTGGTTCTATTCAGTAACCAGCTTTAGAATTTTTTTGTCAAAATTTTAATAGTATACCAGATAGAAAATCAATCATCATACCTTAATGCCAATAGCATCTAAAAAAATTGTGACATTACCTTCTGAATAAGTGTTATTATGGTGAAAAAGAAGTTCCAAAGTTTAGTCATTTAAGCACAAGTCACAACCCATTGAACACATGTTTTCAATAATCACATCCCCATAAACATTAATACATTATTTTCAACCATAGCATCAAAAAAAAAAATCACTATCTTCTTCTTCAAATTTATTACTAGGAAGGAACATTTATTTGCCACTTGCATATTTCCTTGTCGGCAAGGTGTCTAGTGTTTACATTGCCTGCTTTTAAGATGTTGCTTATATACTCCATCCGTTTCATATTAAGTGTCATTTTAGAAAAAAAATTGTTACAAAATAAGTGTTATTTTCGATTTTCGATGCAAAATTTATTAACTTTATATTGCAATTTATTTTTCTATTGGTTTAAAGATGGTTAGGTGTATAAATAATTGTGTTTTTATATAGAAAATATGCAGAATTAATTTTTTTTAATCCGTGTGCACAAAGCTAAAGTGACACTTAATATGAAACAGATGAAATATTAATTTATTTGAGAAATTGTTTAATATACCACATTCTTAATATTACTTTTTATATTATCTTAACTATTATTGTTTTTATTTTTAAAAAGGGAAGAAAAAAAACTTATAATCCTAAGTTAATTAATGTAAAACTTAATATTTTAGAGTTAAAGGTAGAATTAATTAATCTAAAAATATTTTACCTATTAAAAATAAAGATATTTGTAAAAATGTCTTTTTAATAAAAGTAAAGATGAAAAATAATATTAATAATGTGGTAAAGATAAAAATTAGTTTTATTATTTCGCTTGATTCGAACAACTAGTATGCGCGAATAAGAGACACAGCTATCCTCCAACAGGAATATGATATTCTCAGTATGAATATTAATTAGTCATAACAAAAACAGATGGAAAAGGATTTATTTCATGAATAAAATCAAAAGTTTACAAAGATATTTCATTATGTCTCTATCCGATCAAAAAGATCATAGTTTTGAGCAGGAGAACAGCAAGTGGATCCTACTGGGAAAATGTGTAGTCTATGATTAAAATTTAAAATCAATGTTTTGTTTATTTTCTTTGACTAAAATCAATGTAAGTCGTCCATACTCTTAAGAGTTTTAGGTACTCATAAAAGAGCAGACATTTCACATTCAACTTTTTCACATGTGGTCGAACGGTTAATGAAATAGTGTTTTCACACATATTATTAAATCACTATAATAAATATATTATTTTTTGTAATTTTAGTTTTCAATAAATTTTTAAACCAATAGTAAATCAATAAAATCAATTAACTTTTTGAAGTTTACAATATTTTCATTGAAACACAAAAATCTATCTTTGTAAAATTAATTTATCGATGTTAGTTGTAACGGATGAGTATAAAATAATATAATGGTCTTTTCATTTACTACAATTTGTCAAAGAAAAGATCTACTGTCTGATAAAAGAGTTTCGTAGAGTTGAGTTTAAAGTCACTATCATTTCTTTTAAACAAAATGTGAAGTTTGAAAATCTTAAAAATAAACTACTCTTAAGCCAATTTCCGGTAAGAATATGATTTTAAGGAGCTTCAATAAAGTATATAGTTTTCCACATAAAGTAAAAGATGATACGAGAAGAAAAAAGGAACAAAACAATATGCAGAAGTTGTTAAAAGACAAGAGAGTCATGCTCGTGAATCACATGTAGGGGTAAATTCGAAATCAAACAAGTTCTTAATCTTCTTAGATTAGTGTTAAAGAAAATATATAATAGCTTTGAGTCAGCCCCAGCCGTTAGATCCCTATCACTGACCCACCTTATTGATCAATATGAAAGGACAATGCCGTCCAAGACCGAGTTCACAATCTCATGTCATGGACTTATCCTATTAACTAACATTTGCCTCGGTTTCTCGATTCAATCGACTGTCGGATTGCTATGTGCAATTGTCAAATGGTAGGTGATATAGTAATTTCTTGTCGCTGGGGTTCTTCCGAAGATTTATCTAATCTGATTTAAATCAATTTTCTTTCTTTTTTTGCTCAAAAATTGATTTCCTTATAGCAAGAGTTTAAGATAAAAGTTACATGCGAGTTGTGGTCCAGTTACATGCGAGTTTTATTGACGGTGACTCAAACTAAGAGAAACAGCTAAAGCTTTCAAAAACTGTACTCATTCAATAATGTTATCCGATGTGGCGCACGGTTGTTTTGGTTCTAGAGACAGAAAGTAAAGAATTTGATTCTACTGGGTTAGGACATGATTAACCTAGGTCTTTTACGGTGAGTTTTTACGTAAAAATTTGTTTTTTAATAACATTTTTCCCGCTAAGAGACGGCTCTTATGGTTCTTATTAAGAGACGTCGTTAGGTTTTTTAGTTAAAAACTAAGATACGTCTCTTAGAAAAGTTAAGAACCTCACCTTAAGAGACCACGGTTAATCATGCTCTAAGACTACACGTTGGGATACTTTTTTTGTGTGGATACACGTTGGGATACTTTGGTAAACGTTGGATACTTGTTCATTCAGATTAGAAACTTGTTAGACGTTTTGGTTGAAATCCAAATATCCTTATTAATTATTACATAAAAGAAGTTTGGCTGATCAATATCTTTATTAGTTATACATAAAAAAAATGTCAAATATTTAAACTAATGATTTAAAAGGTACAATTCAAATATTTTGTTAGTAGAAATATTGGGTTTACGACTATGAATGATGTATTATAGACTCGACTCTTTTATAAATTAAATTTTATTTTGGTAATATTTTAAGGTATTTATGTTAATTATACACGATTTGTATTATGCCTTAATTTGTAAAACATTGCATATGAAAAACAAAAATATATACTATATCGGAATATTCTAGTATTTAAAAAAATAGATATTCGAATTTTTATCATCTTTTTGAAATAAAAATAAAAAAATATAAATCTTATAATAATACATTTTAACACCACAAAAAAATTCAATTATGACATTCAAGATTTTGCTGGTAAAAATATTGCTTTATGTGTTTGAAGTTCCGTACAATCACTAGTTAGTATTTTAATATTTTATGTTTATTGAAATGATAAATATAGTATTTTAAAAATTTGAAACCCTCAACCCTTTTAAGAATTAAAGTTTATTAGCTTATCAAGGTATTATTTTCTATTATATAATATATGCAAATATTGTACCTTAACTTATAAAATAGTTTTTTTTGCTAACTACTTGTAACAACATAAATATATATGTATATAAATTTAAAACTTTAAACATGAATACCATATATTTTGAAAATTGAATAGAGTATTTGAAATGTTAAAATAATTCTAGGAAACTAAGAGAAAAATAAAATATTGAAAACAAAAATTTAGGAAATCTCACAATAATTTAAAACTCAAAACTGTAACTATATTATTTCAGAAAAAAATATCAAATCTTGCGTCAGTACACAATCAAACCAACAAACTTGAAAAACGATGCTATCGGTATCCCCATCTTCTTATGTATGAGGAGAATACTCTAGTCCATCCCTCAATGTCTCAGTTATGTAATGCTCCTTATAAATTTCAAAAACCCTCTCGATTCGCGGCGAAAAGAAAAATATACCTCTAATAAACGCCAAAAATGACTAATCCATCATAAAATAGAAATCCGAGTGAGAGAGACGCAAACCAACACCGACGAAAATGTTGAAATTCATTGAGTTTCCATCCAAAAAATGAACATGGCGAAAGAAAAATAAAAAGCATATGTTGTAATCGTCACTCAAAAGCTTTGCAGGCATTATACTTTTGACATAGGAACACAATCTAAACACAAGTAATATTTACACGTTGATTTAAATTATATAAACAAACAATCAGATTCACATAAACATAAAAACAATAAAAGTATTTTTAATAAGGAAATAAATAATTTCTGAAATCACCCCCAAAATTTGAATACTCATCTTAGTAGTTTGGCTACCAATAACCATCTTAGTGAATTTACTATTACAATATGAACTTTAAAATTGTAAAAACTAGATTTTAATGATTATGTTGATGATGAAAATGTCTGTTGAAATTTTTGATGTGCATCTTAGGTCCAGAATTGCCTAAACCTAGTTATCTCCCTAACTTAAAATGGACGGCAGTGTCTCTCACAAACAAATTAAGAATCAACTTGTACTTAGATCCAGAAGCCAGGTCACAAACCAAAGCATTGACCCGAAAGCAGTGGGTACCGTATTTAATTGAAATAAAATGAAAATGAAAATAAAGACCGGGAAACCTGCTAAACCGGTGAACCACTGCCAAAAAAGGACCAACAACAAAATAACGTTATACACATTACCGATATAACATATTATTATTAGTATAAATATTAATACGTCCTCTTAAAATATGTCTGAAATGTTCCCTCACACGTCTCCCTCCTCCTCCTATACATCTCTCTCTCTCTCTCTCTCTCTCTCTCTCTCTCTCTCTCTCTTCTCCGTTTAACAGTCTCTCGCCGACGGTAACATTTTTCCGGCGAAGAAACTTCTCTTTCTCATTCTTCGCCGTGTTTTCTTAAAAATTCGATATCCAATGTCGCTAGAACGTTAGAGCTTTCTAAAATCTCCTTCTCTCTCTTCGCCGTAGAAAGACTCCGATCATCTCTCTTATCATGTGATCGTGCTGACCAGTTGAAAAAAAAACACAAGACTTTATACTGTTTCTTGTCGATCTTTTAAAACCTTTTTGATAACTTTTTTTTTCCGACAAAAGACACAAGATGTTGTTGGATCTTAACCTCGACGCTGACTCTCCCGAGTCGACTCAGTACGGTGACTCATACGCAGATCGGAAGATATCAGACGGCTCCGGGAACCGTTCAGAGACGTCGACGTCGTCTGTAATCAATGCCGACGCGGATGAAGATTCTTGCTCGACTCGTGCTTTTACTCTAAGTTTCGATATTTTAAAAGTCGGTGGCGACGGCGACGGCGGAGGAGGAGGAGGAGAAGCAAGCACCGCCGTGACTAAAGAGTTTTTTCCGGTGGCTGGAGACTGTGGACATCTACGAGAGGTCGGAGGGTCGAGTTCTAGAAGCTGGATAGATCTCTCTTTCGACGGTTCGAGCCAAGGAGAAACGAAAATGGTGGCTCCGGCGCCGGCGCCGGCGAAAAAGAGTCGGAGAGGACCGAGGTCAAGGAGCTCGCAGTACAGAGGAGTTACCTTCTACAGAAGAACTGGTCGATGGGAGTCGCATATATGGTAAACACAATAAAACTAACTTTTTATTTTAGTTTCTGAAGTTGATTAAAAGTTTTAAAAATATTATTTGTAGTTTTTGAAAATTTAATTAAAATCAAAAACTGTCTTCTTCTTTTTTGCAGGGATTGTGGTAAACAAGTCTATTTAGGTAAATTTTAAAAGATTAATAATTTTATGATTGTTGCTAGAAACTAGTTCTTGATTTTCATTTTTATTAACAACTATGTTCTTGATTTTCATGTATAGGTGGTTTTGACACTGCTCATGCCGCAGCTAGGTAAAGTTTTAAGATCATTCTTAAGCATTGTTTGTGTGTGTTTGGATTATGATTATGTAGATGAATGATCTTGTCTCCTTATGTAGAGCTTATGATCGAGCTGCTATAAAATTCAGAGGAGTTGATGCTGATATAAACTTCACTCTGGGAGATTACGAGGAAGATATGAAACAGGTTCAAAACTTGAGTAAGGAAGAGTTCGTGCATATACTCCGTCGTCAGAGCACGGGTTTCTCACGGGGAAGCTCCAAGTATAGAGGAGTTACATTACACAAATGTGGGAGATGGGAAGCTAGGATGGGTCAGTTTCTTGGCAAAAAGTGAGCAAATCTTGATCTCACTTCAATCTTTTAGAAACATGTTTTAATAAGAGACTAGGAATGGTGTCTGAAGTAAACATAATGTTTAGCAAATGTTTGGAGATTTAAGATGGTTGAATTGCAGGTATATTTACCTTGGGCTGTTCGACAGCGAAGTAGAAGCTGCAAGGTCATATAAACTATGATCAATGAATCTTTACTTGCTTTGCCATAACAAATAAACATTTTAAGAAAAACTTTACTAAATCGTCTACAGTCCCCAAAATCTCAGGGCCGGCCTTGCCTCTTTCTGAACACTTTATTGTTGAAAACAGGGCTTATGATAGGGCTGCGATAAGCTCTAATGGTAGGGAAGCTGTCACCAACTTCGAGCTGAGTTCATACCAGAATGAGAATAACTCTGAGATGAATAACCAAGGTAACGTTCTAATCTTGTGAATACATTTTTCATCATTGTATAAAACACAGCTTCTTATTGTTTTTATTATTATCTTTGTTATGAAGGTGGTCATGACAAGCTTGATCTCAGCTTAGGAATCTCTCTTTCTCCTGGGAATGCATCAAAGCAAAACGGGAGGGTCTTTCATTACCCTTCTAATACTAATGAAACTCAGCGTGGAGTTAGTTTAACTGTAATTTCTCAACACCAATCTCTGAATCATTCCTGAAAAATGGTTTAGAAGACCTTTCTTATTGTTTTACAACACTTTCAGATAGGTAATGAGTTCATGGGAAAGCCAGTGAATGCACCTCTTCCTTATGGTTCCTCGGACCATCGCCCTTACTGGAACGGTTATAACAATCCTGTCGAGGTAAGAACATATAATCTGAAGTGTAACAAAGACTAATCCTAAGTAAAAAGACTAGACAATGAGACAATGTTTGTTGGTATGGTTTTCAGGGAAGAGCAAAAGAGAAGAGAAGTGAAGCTGAAGGAGGAGGAGGGATGATGAGTAACTGGGGATGGCAAGGACCAGGCCAATCCAGCGCCATGAGACCACAACCACCAGGCGCACAACAACCGTTGTACTCAGTTGCAGCAGCATCATCAGGATTCTCTAATTTTCGGCAACAACCTCCCAATGACAATGCCACTCTTGGTTACTTTTATCCACAACCTTAACTTACAGAGGAGGCTTAAAACAGTGTGTTGTGTTTTGTGTATTTGGATTCTTTATAACATGGGATATGCTTTTCTTTATTGTCAATGTGAAAAATGCTCTTCCGTGTATCTTGTGGTAAGTAGAAGACTCTTGGAAATTGGAAGGCAGAAGTTTTGTAAATAATATAAAAAAGGAAGTATTATTATCGGTATATTTATACATCTAAACTATACTAATATTAGATGTTCCTAACCATACAAATTATAAAATTAACACTGTTATGTAGTTAACATTATAACTATATTTTTATTTTTTGTGGAATCCCAATATTATAATCGATTTGTTATAAATAGAAAATCGAACCATAACTAATTTAACTACTTCCAAAATATTGGTTAAATTAAAACAGATCATTTGCATAGTAGACCTAGCTAAATTGGTTATGATTCGATTTTCTATTTATAATAAATTGGTTTTAATATTAGGATTACCATAAACAAATAAAATATAGTTATAATGTTAACTACATAACATACAGTGTTAACATATGTATACTTCTTATTCTCTTTAGATACTAAAAATTCATAGGACATTTACTAAAAATTCATAGGACATTTACTAAAAATTCATAGGACATCTACTAAAAATTCATAGGACATCTACTAAAACTTCATAGGACATCTACTAAAAATTCATAGGACATCTTCTAAAATTCATAGGACATCTACTAAAAATTCATAGGACATTTACTAAAAATTCATAGTGCAGGTCTATATAAATCTTTGTAAATGTCCAACGTTCTTTGAATAATCAGTATAAGATTTAACAAAAAAATCTGTATCCAAGATGTTTATTATTGGTGTAACAGATTTTTTCAATAAAATAAACTGAGAATTAGGTTTTTGTCGTTATCTAATTATTTGATATATATATAAAATATCAATAATTGAAAAGAACAACAGTAAAGAGAGAGATAGTGATAGGATGTGACAACTTTGGCTGCCTCTTCGGAACCCCAAAGGATTCGTGGGGGGGGAAAACATTAGCTTTCCATTTGTATACATATATATTCGGATATGACCAGAATATATACTTATATCCTAAAATCACGTGTCAAATATAGTAACTTAACTACATACGATAGAGAGTTGTGCATATGGTAGTACCAAACCCATATACTATATAGTACAAGCACAAAAAAAAAACTTATCATATTATAAGCTGGTTTAACTTTTGGAACAGAGTTGAATGGACAAAATGTTTGACAAAACAATACGTCCACATGTAGGAACACCCTAGCCTAGAAGACTTTTATTTTTTAAAAGAAAATATATTTGTAGTTAGTCATCAAATGTTTGAAGATTTTTTTTGTGTAGTTGTTTGTTTATGCCTATTTGTCAAATTTGAAAGGGAAAATAAGAGATTCTCGATCTCTTGTTCTGTCAAATCAAATCTAAAAGTCTATCTACCGTTGGGGCAATGTAATGATATTCAGTAAGAGATGTGATGTCTTACAAGAAACTTAAATTATTATATCCACACTACTCCAAAAATGGTCCTTTCCTATGACTCGTATCATATGCCTCTATCAGTTTTCTTAATTCACGTGCTTCTTTAAACATATTATTTTCATTCTTTACCATAAAGTAGGACTACCGCACTATCTTTAGCCGACAATCCTTTCAATACTTTTATTTTTTTTGCTATGTGTTTAATCATGTGATTCACCGCAACTCTAAGTTTGGATTTAAATTATTACTTAACACGATCTATAGTTTAGTTTTGTAATCAATCGAAAGTGTCTGAATAAAATCTAACTAATTTCCAATTAAAAAAAAAAAGTATCGTCGATTAGTCTTTCTAGATTTTCTAATGAAATTCAAGACGTGACTTCATCTTTTTCCTGAACAAACAACATCAACTTAGTTTCAGTACATGTTTATGTTTTGCTTACCATTAACCTTACCACCAAACTACTACTGCTTGGTTAATCTATAGTTTAGTCAGTCTAAGAGAATTATGTAACGCTAAAAACATTTTTGTATCCATACCCAAACCTATCACAAAATTTTGAGAAGTACATGGCGTGAATTATGGACAAACATGACAAAAATATGACTTATATTATTTGGACGTTTTCTATGGTTAAAGCCAAAAATGGAGCCATGTAAAAAAGATATGGTTTTGTTTCTGTCGAATTAAATACGATAAGTAAATTACTATTGACAAAAAAAAGTAAATTACTATTTCTCTGACCGTGTACCAAACACATTAAATTAGTTTTTTTATATATATTATTTTCTTGCAATTTGCGTAGGGTATATATTTGTGGTAGTCAGCAGGAAGAAGGCAACAAAGGCATATAAGCAAATAAAATACCAATGATGACCTATCTTGTCGGAGAATCCTTAATATAAACTATTGTATTTTTTTTAGTGGTACAAAATGAGACAACGTGAGACGATAGAGAAACATTATGGGTCCATTCATTAAATATATGTAACATTATTTTAGAAACGAATCAAAGAGGTGTCTCCTCAACTTTATAATATCTTCTGCATTTAGGATTCAGTTGGTGTTATGAATACTTTAAACATGTCACGACCTATTTGGGTAGAGACAACACATCTCCATTGGTGACTGATTAATAATTACTCCCTAGTCATATGTTTTGCCACAACACACTTTTTATAAAAATGTTATATAGTCAACTAATGGTTTTTAAAATACAAAAGTTGAAACTAGGTGTTAGTTGCTAGATTTGTGGTTAATGTTATGTCAACTAATGGTTTTAAAATACAAGTTGAAGTTATATGGTTTTAAATCGTAAGCTAAGATTTTGTTAAAAAGAAAAAAGCATTTCAACTGAAGATGCAAGACAAAATCTTATGCAAACTCATAATGGAAAATCATATTTGACATATTTCAAAACCAAATGAAATGTTAATAAAGAAATGTATAATAAAACCTCCTAAAGATTTTTTACAACCACCACTCTCTTGGCTCAGTTTCAAAGCAACCAGAAGCTAAGATTCAAGGTCGAGGCGGTCTAAAGCGCGGCTCACTGGTTCTGACAAAATGGTGTTAAATCCTGAAAGTCCCATTGTAACCATTGATCCGATTTGTTGACCCAATAAATCTCTCATTCTGGAACCTGTTTTGACTTTGGATCTCGTTACTCAACCCATCCCAGTGGCCATTGGGCAAGGCCACATTTCTAGATTGGTCCATAAACTTTGATGCCATTCCCAAAGAATCAGTGAGTCTACAGTTTTGATGTGAGGACAAGGGGCTCTGCATTGCCAGTTGTTGTTGTTGAAGCTTTGTCTGGTTTGAAAATATGTTTGTGTTTCCTTGAAAGTTGGATCTGTAATCTAGGCTTGGTTTCTCAAAGCCTTGACCAACAGCCAAAATCGCAGGATCCAGAAACTCAACATCCCTGACACCACCATTGTTTTCAATTGGAACTGACTGATGATATGGGTTAATGTACACTGGTGATTCAGAATAACGATGGTTTCCTACAAAAATAACGAGAACAGATTTTCAATTTATCTAAGAGCAACATATCAGAAAAACCCGGAGCAATGAGAAGGGAACATCAACATAAATATAAACTACCTGAAAAGCCATTCAATGTCTGCTGCTCTCTCCCATTTGATGAGAAGCCTGGAGGAGGAGGTCGACTTGCAACTGAAAATCCAGGTGGCGCTGTAACCGGAGATCTTGCTGCAACAGCTACAAGACAAAAAAAGCAAGGAGATTAAGTTTACACAAGAACGGTCAATAACATGCAGACACTACGGCACATATGCTTTTAGAACATTTCCAAGTCGATATTACAGAAGTATAACATCTCCATAACAAAGAAAAGCATCGTGTTCCAGAAAAAAAAAAAAAAAAAAAGCGTCAGACAAATAGTAGAGATACTGCGAAAAAGAGCAGTACATTCATTATTAACATCTAACACTCCGATAACCATCAACCAGAAATAACCAGCTTCGTGCAGTAAAAGAAGAAAATAAATATATAGCTACAAGACTAGAAGCTTGAGGTAAAAGGATGAGAAATCACACTCACAAGGAGGTTTATAAGATGAGGGCAAAGTGGAGTTTTGCGTGACATAATCCATTCCTTTGAGATAACTGGATGAAATACCATTATACATTCCAAGCATATTCATATCAGGACTCTGCCGGTCTGAAGAACTTTGATAGTAGTCACTGCCATGTGGTCTCTGGTTGAAGACGTTAGACGATCTAAAAGCTTGATCCCTGGATTCCTCTTGCCTTGCAAAAGAAAACCGGGATTGATTATTCGTAACGTCACAGGAACTAGCTAGCATACGAGACCTGGCCTCTACGTCACCTGCTCCTAGTTGCTTCGACAAGTTGTGAGGCGATGTCAAGTATTCATCAAGATCTAAAGACATTATACTTGCAATTCTGTCATCTATTTCACTCCTAGAGTTTCCCTGTGACTCAACGCCACAGTTCCCATTTGGTTCTGTGTTCCTTGCTCTGTCAGGAAACAACATAGAATGATTAAGACTGCCATTTATACGACTGGGCTCCCTCTGTGGCATCTCGTTATATGCATGTGAGATGGAAGCTATATTACTTCCTCTGCTGTCAGCCGAGGAGGACCCAAACATATTCCTGGTTTCATCATGCTCAGCCTTATACTGGCATGACAAAGGCTGTACATTGCGTAGGAAACCAACTTTATTGGTCGCAACGGGCTGACAGCTAAAAACTTCGGGATCCTTGAGTCTTTCTCTAATGAATGATGATATATCATCCTCGGCTTGAAGATGCCGATTTGTTACCAATGGAGACATCAAAGCCGTACCTGCCTTAACTTCTTCTCTTGAGATAACAACATCATTTGCGTTAGTTATACCAGTCTTCTGTAATTGCTGAACTTTTCTAGTTTCATCGACACAATGTTGTAGAAAGTCTCGGGACACTTCTGTATGAGACGACTTTAAGGAAAAGTGATCAACATGTGAACTGTCAGATCTTGTTAGCCCCTCATAGCCATCCACAACACTATCTGAATCCACAGACACAGCGTCGCTGCATACATTCTGTACTCCTCCATTAATCTTTTTGTCACCATTGGACAGTACGGATCTAGAAGACTGAGAAGCAGGCTCTGGAAAATCCGTGCAATTTGATGGCACACTAATAGCTCTAGTGTTATCCACATTTGCAGAAACTAATACCTTATTATTGGTCTGGGTCCTATTAACTGAGGAAAGCTCTGGAAAATCAGTCTGACTATCCAATAGGTCTTGTGGTTTCAAGGCATTGCCATTTGAAATATGATTATCCTCTATTGCGGGCTTCTTATTTACATCACTATGAGATGCAGAAACTAATGCCTTACTGTTACTGGTCTGGGTCCTATTAACCGAGGAAAGCTCTGGAAACTCAGTCTTACTATCCAATAGCTCTTGCGATTTCAAGCCATTACCATATGAAGTATGATTATCCTCTAATGCTGGCTTCATTGATACATCAATATGAGATGCAGAAACCTGCACTGAATTCGTTGCAGCCGCAGATGCAGCTGTGACAGCTTTAACTCTTAAGGGTTCCCCCGAACATGGTATATCCGGTACGGAAGACTTGCTTGAAGCATGCATTCCCCTGAAAACCCAGTTACAAGTTACAGACAAAGCAGGTACACAACTAAAAGAAGGAAAATATACACAAGAGTTTAGTGTACCACAAGGCTCCAGCAGGAAGACTAACAGATCGTCCGTTGCTACTATTTGGGGGAGAAGTTTTAACAACATTTGGTGCATTCTGCAAAGGTGAAAATGCCGAAGAAAGAAGAAACCAGAAGCATAATAAATCATACATAAACGCATCATGATTCACGAATATGCTGACAGCAGAAAGAATATAAAAAAGGCTCCAAGAAGGGCTGGCAACTTACATTCAAAACACATTTTGGAATTTGTCTTGGGATAGACACATTATCAACATAATCATCCACTGGTGGAGGTAACATACTCCCTGAACGCCGAGGAGAATTAGGCCCCGCACCAGTAATGTCTTCAATAATTTTCCTTTTTAAATAACAAGAGGATCAGATCGAAGCACAACATATATGCCAGAGCAAGGAACTGATAAACTCAAATTCCTGCCAGCTTCAAGAAATGATGAAAGCTAAGATAAGATACAGAAAAGATTCACGTCTGGGTCTATTAAGTATAATTAAAATATACTTTACTAAGAGAGCTTACTATCAGCATCAAAGAAAAGTAAGAAATCAACCACAATCTATCAAGCTTAACTGAAACCATCGTTTTAGTTCTTTACCTCATGTGCATTGATATTGTCTCATCTTTCGTGAAACTATCCTCTTGGGAACCAATCTCATGCAAATAAAGGCATTCCACATTGGTACAAGGCTGTAGAAAAAAAAAAGATGAAACGCAATTATGCTTGTAATACTCGTTCTTAAAGGGAACTGAGCGAAAACACAAATATTTGCTCACCATGTTTCTGATCCACGCATGACAGTACTTCATGGTCCCAAAACATGCCCTAATGACATCCAGAAATATTTAGAAATTGAACCACAACCTACCGTCACTAATCTTATAAAGAAAAGGAAACGTCACATACTTCAAAGATCTACCATCCAAAACAAATAGATGTACTGATCGGATACAACGAATTGCTTCCTCCTCTTTAGAGTAAGTAATATATCTGTGAAATATCGATTGAGAAAAGAAGAAATGAAATGTTAGTTCAATGAAGACTGTTAGAAGTAAACATGTCTAATCGACCTCAAAAAGCAGGGGGTTCTGCTCCACTTTGTGGAATCACAAATAGTATTTCATCCACAACTAGATACCATTAATATCATGTGTAAGAAAGTACGGATACATACACACTGCAAGTATTGTTTGGAAACTGTTGGATCTCCCCAGCTGCCGTTCGAGACAATGCTACCTTTACGACTTTCCCATACTGACCAAAGTATTCTCTACTCTGAAAAAGCTGCATTATATAATAAATCCCACGTTAACGAGATGGAAAATGGTGGGTTCTTTCCAAGGAGATTAGTACAGATGATGGAATTACATCTTCATCTGCCAGATCAAGAGGCATGCTCATAACATAAACCAAGTTTCTTTGGATGACTCTCACACCAGTTAGGTCTTTCCTTCCCTCTGAAGGTTTTGGCTTCACCTTCTGTGATTTTTTCCGGCCATTGTTAAGTTCAGCAACCAACCTGGTGAATTATCATAACAGCAAGGATAAGTTTCTACAAGCACAAGAGGAAGAAGATTTTTTTTTTTTTGCTTTTGTTTTCAGCTAAAGATCTACCTTTCACAGCTAACTGTCGTTCCAACAATTTTTTCCTTATCGTAAGGGGTTCGACAAGCAGGACAACGACCCTCTGTCTTATCTTTCTCGGCCATCTCAATAACCCGATGCCAACACCAAACACATATCTGCACCAAGGACATATAATTAGAGAAATGAATCAAGATAAAGACTAGGTCATGTAAGTCTTAAACATAGATCTTAAGATGATGTTCTTTTTGCAGCAGAACATTGTTCCACATAGGCTTGTGTGAATGCATTTAGCACAGACATAACTAACAGAGTCAAATTCATACACTCTCAGGGACCCAAAACATCCTTCTCGGAGAGTGACAAAAAAAAAACAAGAGGAAGTGGTTGTGTAACGTATCGAACCTGATAGCCACATTTGCAAGGTTTGAGATGCTGATCAGTCAAGTCCATCTCCTCAGCACATAGAGGACAAGTCTTATCTCCTTTGTCATTCATCGGTACCTAAACTATGTAATATAAGACAAGCACTGTTAGATCAGAACCTATACCGTAATCTTTCAATAAACTACACTAGTACCATAAAATGAGAATCAATGGAAATAAATCTCAAACGAAAGCCAAGTCAAATAAAACATAAATAAATAAAAAACACGATTCATCGAAAAAGGGAGAAACTTTTACAACTCTGAAACCCTAATTTCAAAGAATCTTCGAAATGCAAAACCTTAACCACTCCAAACTCTGTAATTTTGAAGGAGTGGAATCTCTAGATTTTACGGAGAAGCTCTCAAAAGGAGTACAATCTCTAGATTAAATGGCGAAACCTAGAATTGCTTGAAAAAGATGTAGCCGCAGGTTCCGAATCAACGAACATAAACCCTAAATCCTTAGATTTTCGAGACGAAATCGATGGATAGAAACGAGAGGGAGAAGATACTAACGGTTTCGGAAGGAAGGGATACGGATGAGATTTGCAGAGAGGACGAAGATATCGCGGAAGAAGAGGATGATGAGAGTGGCTAAACCTTTCTCCAATGGCTGTTGTTTTTTTTTCCTTTCGAAAGGTAGAAATTGAATTGCGAATTAATACCTAATTTATTCCTCAAGTTTTGTTTTTTTTTTTTGACGGCTATTTATTTTTCATGTTAAAATGGTGGAGTTGCTTCCTAGGTTTTTTTTTTCAATCCGGGTTAGTTGGTTTTGTTTGAACTTTTTGATTGAGTAAAATGATTCAGTTCGGTTTTGTTTGATTTTGTATTTTGGTTATTGTTAGCTCTTTTCCAAAATATGTGTAATTGAATTTAAATAAATTTCGTTTTAAACCGGGTTTCTTGGTTTAGGTGGAGTCGGTTTGCTCGGATATATAAAATATATGTTTAATTTCTGATGAGTTGGTTCAATCTTTAGATTGATTATTTCAGTTTGACTTCAGTTTGTTCAAACCAAAATATTAACTTCACTGTTGACTAGTTATTTCTAAAGGCAACTCATTCCCAGAAGACTATGAAAGATGTGAACACATATTTGTGAAATTAATGTGGTTCAAGAAAGGATTAAATTTGTGAAATTAATGTGTTGAATATGTAAATTTTAAGTTAGTGTACCTTATATTTAAATTTGAAGTCTAATTTTTAACAACATTTACATTATCTAAATTGGTTTAGCTATGATAAAGTGAAATCAATATAAATTAAACTAAAGTTGATGGAAAACTGAAGATAAAACTACAATTATCAATATTGATATAAAATAATTCAAAGACATAAAGCAGTTTTTAAAACAAAATATGCAAGACTTTTGATTAAAAATGAAGTAAACTAGATAAAACTATAATTTAAGAAAGAAATGCAAGCAACTGACTTGCAATATTGGTAAGTTCATAATCTTTTTACGAAGTAATTGGTATTGTTACATTATATTATGGAAAAGTTAGTTTGATCCTTATTTATAAATAAGTTTATTACTATTTTAATTTAATTATTACTATTTTAATTTTCATATAAGTTTACCTTTATTCTTTTATTATCAAAATAGAAATTAAAATATTATTATTACATTTTTGACTCATTAGAAATAATAATAATTTAGTCAACGATAGATTTATTTTATTCATATTTTATGTATTCATATATCTTCGGTGACATGTTTATTTTAGTACTTATAGATTTAATTAAAATTCAAAATTTTGTTTTAACAATTTTATCATGTTTGATCTTAATTTTATTAAATTCTTAGAGACTTAACTAGGATTTGATCTATTGTATTTATTTGGTCATAAATTTATTTAATTTTGACAAATTTATATAAATTATTTGTTAATTATTTAACCACTGATTTACTTGTTTAATCTACATAATATAAGGAGGTCTAATAAAACTCAAGTTCGGCTAAATAGTTAATTTGTAGTTAAGAAGTTGAGATTTCAAAACTCACTAGAGAAATCAAAATTATTTCGATTAAAAATTATTATGAATCGAATCATTAAACCTAATTTTGTTCCAAAATTTTTTTTTTTTAATTTTCATCAGGATAAACTAAAGAAATGAATTTTCTTTTTATGTTTTTAATTTGTTATTAAAATTTATTTTCTCTCTCAGAATCTAATTTCCAATTTTTTGTTATTTGGCGTAATACCAAAAAAAGTAACTGAAAAGTCAAACTGGTAATTATAAGAAAAATAAGAGTTACTACTTTCTTTTATATTTATCGTTGGTCCCATGTCACTTGCAATTAATCAAGGATATCTTCGAATGATGTTATAATATTTAAAAAGTCCATAAGTGGAGAGGTTGTTCGGTCGGAATGCTGTTTGAAAAACCCGTCACTTTCTATTATGCTATATTTTATGTTTGGCGGTTAATCACAAACTAATCCATAGTCCACAAGCTACAAAAGACCAACCGTTGCACAAGTAAAACCCCCCCTAATTTACTACCATGGTTTGAAAATCAACAAAAATCATTTTGATTTTGATTTGTTAACACTCGTAGCCATGTCATCGGGTTGTTTAGACACTTCATACAATCCCGAGAAAAGACTTTATGATTAAATCTCCTAAACTCGTCCCTAAGAATGTCAAAATGGCTAATAATTAATGGATTAACTCAAACTAAACCAATCCATGGTTTTAATGAGTTACCAATTTGGATCTTAATGGATTAATAGTTTGAATAGGTTAATGGATTTAGTAAGTTGGATTAATATTGGTTTGGATCAAAATGGATTTATGTATTATCCAATTCAACCCAATTTTTTTAGATAATTTTAGTTTCTTTTTCTTCTCTCCCGTGAGACTCTCTTTCTCGATTTCGCTTTCTCGGTCTCTCTTCATCACATACACACTTCGATCACACCGTAAAGTCATCTTTCTTGTGAGTAAACTCTATTTTTCTTCAATGTGGCCTTTTGGATCATTGATTTTGCTGATTTCGATTGATTGAAGTGTATTTTTATGGGTTTGATTTGATAGCTTTGAGAAATGAATCTATCGACGTTTTGAACTCGTTAGTTCTATCTTATGAATTGTGTTTGAGTTTTTGAGTTGCGATGTCTCTGTATATGAATCATATTGGGTTTTATTTGTTTTTATTGTTTTCTTAGTCGTTGTCTTGTTTCCTTCTTGTTCATGTTCTTGGTTGTGTTATCAGGCAAACTTGTACCACATTTAAAAATTGCTTAGAACAAGTTTTGTTTTCTTTTTGTTTCCAAGTTCTTGAACTAGTTGATTCCTCGATACTGTTATCATTTCTCTTGTTAGCTTCATTGATGATGTGCAGTGTACATGATGATTATAAGGTGGTGAGGAAAGTTGGGAGAGGAAAGTACAGGACGCCACTGATAACGAGAAATGCGTTATCAAAATTTTTAAGCCTGTCAAGAAGAAGGTTACTGGTTTGTCGCAACAAAGATTACTGTTTATTGTAGCTTTTTCTTGGTTTTGGATTACTCTCTTAACATAAATTTTGCTCCTTTGATGCAGATTAGGAGAGAGATTAAGATTCTGCAGAACCTCTGTGGTGAACCAAATATTATAAAGTTGCTAGACATTGTTAGAGATCAGCAGTCCAAGACGCCGAGTTTGATATTTGAACATATGAATAAATAAGGATTTTAAAGTCCTTTATCTCTTTAAGCAAAAAAAGTTCTTTATCCAACTCTCTGAGATCATGATATTTTATCTGTGAACTCCTAAAGGGAAGTAATCAAACTTTTTTTGAATCCTAGACTTGGGTTTCTTGTATAAGATAATACTCATTGATGGGTTATATGCCAATGGTTTGCTTTGGGTTGATGAGTTGATTGATGACTCGCACTATCTTGTTGATTGTTTGAGAGAATCATGAAGAAGCTGAGTACGAAGAAGAGGTTGAAGAAGAGTCTTAAGAGGACATGATCTGATTGTCGAAGAACAAAGCTGAGTACGAAACTGATTATATGTTTTTAATTTCATACTTGCTGATCACAAAAAAATGTATAAGTTATAGATTATATATTATTCACTCACATTTTTTCATCACATTAGATTTTATGATTTTTATTATATAAACTTGTTGAGAATATGAAAATGTGTATGAGTTATAGATTATATACTACTGTGTCATTTTATTAAAGTATAATAATGAGTCAATTCATTAAAACCATTAATTCATTAATTTAAATGAATTATGGATGACCCAATCCATTAGGTAAATGGTTTGGATTTATCCATAGTCCATAATCGATTTGGTTTATATGGATATGAGTTGATTTTGAGTTGGTTTATTCGTTTTGACACTTCTACTCGTTTCCGTTATCATGTGATTACCATATTAAGGGTACACTTATCAGTTATCTATGGCCATTAATGTAACCCTTCACTTGATTACATCAGCCTAGAGAAATACATATTACTTGTAGCCTAATGGTTAAAGTTTAGAAGTTTTTATATCCATGTTAGAGTTTGAATCCTACACTAAACAATTTTAATAGATTAGAGGATGTAAGTTTTTGGAAGTTTTAAAATACTGTAGACAGAACTGTTTGTTGTAATCATTTGTTATACGAAGAGTCTATCCGTCGAAAGTGTCCGTTGATCTAAGTATTTCAAAAGAAATTTCTATCGTGAAATCATTATTGGTAAAACTGTTCATCAATATTACATATATAGGAAACAGTTAATCATAATATGCAATAGCATTAAAAGATTATATAATGATGTAATGTGTGCTACTCAGTATTAAAAAAAAATACGTACTACTTTTCCATATGATAAAAGTTCATATATGTTTTAATATCAAAAGGGTGATGATTTGCCAACATAAAGTTCTCATTTATCTCTCGCCTCCAAAAAATCCATGACAGGGATATATAAAATTCAAAAAAAAAAAAACTCTAAAAAGTGATCTAACTTGTTCTGCGTTTAGGGGGTAAACAAAGACATTCTCCACTTTTGACATTAACTACAATACCAATTTCAAAAGCTTCAGTTAAGAAGATTAAAAAGTAAAAGAAGAAGCAAATGGATGTTACCGTATAATCTGTTTTTGGGCAATTTTTCTTCTATATATTCTTTCTGGGGTGGGATAATTGAGGGGGAAGTGGGATGTGCAAATGGCTGAGGAGTTTAGAGGGTTTGTGTTTATTCATCGTCATCTGAGATTAAAGCAAATGAGAAAGGCTTGAACTTGTAACCATCTCCATGGAAGAACTTCCCCATGAACTCAACCCAGTGAAGACGCAGCGCATGAAGAAACGCACTCAGTGTTTCCATCATCAGAAGTATAAACGCTGTTGCAAACGCAAACACCACTAATCCGATTAACCTGATCAAAATGTTCTCATACCTGTTTTTGCAAAATGTAATCAGTTTAAATGTAAAATAAAAGTTTAAAAAGACATGAAACTAACACTACTACTCACCCCCAGGCAAGAAGAAGAACTTTCTCATAGAAGACCGTCGACAACTCCGAATGAGCCAAACTATAATAAAAATCGAAGACTATATTAGAAACAGATAGGAATATATGATTAAATGGTAATATGTAAAAAGTAGAAAGGTTTTACCTAAGAGCCCAGAGACGAAGGTAAGATGCTGTGTTAGAAACTGAACCTAGAACAAACTCTATGGAGTGAATCAATTGATGTACAAAAATCTCGCTGAAGTTGAACTCTTCTTCCTGATGGCCTCTTGCTGAATCTGGTTCTACATCCATATCCACCTCAGATGTACCAAGAACTCCGTAAGTGCGACCTTGGAACCTCTAATAGAACAAAAATATATTCCACTGATAAGCACAACAATGAAGAGTAAAAATTAAAAAAAAAAAGCATAAAACTGGAGGTACCTCCATGTGAATTTTCCTGAGAGCAAAGGGTTTTGGAAAAAGCATCCATGGGACAGCGATGAATGCCATAAGCAGTAACAAAATCTGCAGAATAGTGGTTAAGATGAGTAAAGATGGAGCAAAAACGTATGTAGCTTTGGATTTAACATTTAAAAAAAAACAAAGGAGGAAACTGTGCCTGAAGTGGACGTTGGCCCCAGAACAACTCATTTTCACCAAGTTCTTCGGTGGGACTTAGAAACATGTAGATCATGACATGATACAAGTCTGCTTGAGATCCAGTGCACCACTTGATGATGATGAGTAGTGAAAGGTAACCGAATAAGCTGTTCAGAAATATCATCTGAGGTATAAACTGATACCTGATGACACATCAAAAAGACATAAGTAAGTTACCAATGTGGTCTTCAGAAGCTTGGGAAAATGATAATAAAAGACGAACAAACCTTATGTCCAGCGAAGAGCCGAAGAATCGAGCATTGAAGAAACTTAGTATTAATCCCAGATTCATCTGGGCAATTCCAAGCAGAATAGACATCTTCATCTTAAGCGAGTTTAGGTAAGGCAGTTCTGAACGACTTCCACGCCAACTAGGATCAACGCCAAAAGGGTACGGATCACGGTACTTGACTAGACCAACTGTGTAAGCATCACTGCATAAAAAGTAATATGCATATCAGCAACAAGTAGACTAATTATATGTTAAAAAAAAGACATGGATCAAGAATCAAACATAATACACACCTACAAGTAGTATCTCTGCATTTGTAAGCTGAACCACCAAAGATATGGAAAGGAACAGAGAAGAACTCATTGTAGATAAGCCCACAATATATTGAAAAAAGTGCCATTAGTAAGATTACATAGCGGCCTCCAAATAGCATCTCCATAAAGCTTCCGAGTTTCTGGTAACCGTAAGACACAGAAAATCATACCACATACGTAGAAATTTCACACAAAGGCAATGATGTTTGCACCACAAAAGCATTTTTTCTTCTCAAGTTAACCTTTATACAAGAGTGAGAAGGTAAGCTAGTGTAATTACCAATTATCCATGTATCCTATAGGAATTCCCAAAATCACCATCTAATCTCATTATTAGGAAAACAAAGCCTATCAGGGCCCATGAAATCGCATCAATTTTGAGCAGAAAATTGCAACATAACTATTGTGCAGCTCACTTCAGAACCAAACTACACAGTCTCACTGTTATGAATATTTTATTCAACTTGAAAAGTAATCACCTTATGCTCAAAGCCAAGTACGATCACTAGTTTGTTATTCAATTAATACAGGAAAAATTGGGCGCCAACCATACCTGCGAACTCAGCTTCCTTTCACGGGCAAGAAGATACAACGCTCCTAGCAGCAAGCAGAGACCATGACCCCAATCCCCAAACATAACAGCAAACAAAAACGGGTAGGTGACAACTGAATAAACTGCCGGGTTTGCCTCTTGATATCTTGCAACACTGCCAAGCAAGCATAAAGAATACATGAGATGGTGAGCAGCGGAAATAAACTGGCACAAGCAATCAACAATATCTTGATTAGGAAGATACGGTATGAAGAAACTTCAGCTTTGTTAGAAAGCAGCCAGTTAATCTTCAAAAATCATTTATGCATGATGGGGGAACACAGGTCCAAACACTTGCATCTAATGATGAGGGGATTTCATGCTCGTGGCCTTTATGATAGTGCCAAGTAATGCCTAATAATGGAACTAACCCGTAAGCATCGATAATCTCCTGGAACGCATTTGTAAGTTTGTTCGTTCTGAAATAGGTGGGAGGTGATTCTACCGCTTGCATTACATGAAATATAACGCCCACTTGTGAATTGCTGTCGAAAGTGGCTCGCTGAAGGACCTCATGAATCTGCGCATAAGTTGTTGATTAATGAATTGCACTTGCAAGGAAATAATACTAGTTTATGTAAAAAGGGAAGAAAACATTGCATTATACCTGGGTCTTAGCAAATGTGGGGCACCAACCTTCGCCAACAAGACATTTCTTGGTTACATCAAAATTTAGCATGTTCAGTGTGTCATAAACAGCTTTTTCTCTCCGAACCTAGCAGTAAAAGGCAAGCTAAAATCATAGCTGTGTTCTAAACTCTATGGACCATACAATCTCTCAGATACTTAACCATAAAGATAACTATATAAAAACTAACTGCAGATTTGTTTTACCGTGGTCATCCACTTAGTCAAGCTGTAACCAACAGCATTAAGAGCATCATTCCGATGGCGAGTTCCAGCATCTAGAGTGGCTTCCAGATCAGAAAGTCGGGATAAAACCTATACAACAGATACGTTGATATTTTAGGGGCATGTGTAATGCAGTATCTAACAGTGATTAGCACTACTGATCAGGAAAGGTAATACTGGTATTCTCCAAATAACATAGTGTGACACAGCAAGTTCAAGTCGCATATAACTTGGATACAAGCCAGCAAGATTTGTTTAAGAAAAAATCGCACACAAATATCTTGGAATATATCTCCATGAAAAGTGAGTACTCATAAAAAGAACGTGTGGAAAGTCCCAACTTACTTCTCTCGTAAGCTGCCTTTGCTTTGTTGTATCCTCGGGAACAGGATAACAATTTGCACCAAATGCTTCACATATTTTCAATATTTTTGTCCTTGCTTGCTCCCCAGAAAAGAAAACCACAAATACAATTTTCTCCACCTATAAGCACAAAACCAGTTAGTAATAAGCATTCTCACTGAAATAGGAAATTGTTATTATCGAAATAAAGAGAATATGCTGTCTGAGAAAGTAAGAGATCATTATCACCATTTCTGATGTTGAAGGATCCATGATCTCCTCATCAGAGGGTGTTTGGTTGAAAAGCATATTGCCTCTTGTTGCACGAAACAACATTCTTTCAAACCTAAGAAGTTTATCCTTGTTAATGATTCCACTAATAAATCTCAGTCCTGATTGATTCAAGGGTTCGGGCCTCATTTCCTGAGAAGAAAATAACTGAATTTTTAGTAAACATAATTTGAGATTCCGGAGTACAGCAGAAAATGGAATCTTGGACATGCAATCACCTGCTCTAGTAAAGAGGAGGTCTCAATAAAACCGTTATTTGAGTAGGTGCCTTCATGTAGTTCTGTTTCATCTCCAGTTGCATGAGCATTACTTGAGACGAGGAAACCATTTGCCTGAAAAGAAGTAAAGCATAAATAGAGAAAATGAGCGCCTATCTTAGCAGATAAAAGTTGAACGAGAACTGAACAATAGCTACTGTACTACACAACCTCGTCAAATGGTCAAGAAATTTTCTAATTAATATAAACTTGAGAAAGAAGGGTAAATACACCTACCTTTTGAAGAACTATCTTGAATTCAAGAAGTTCGTTATATGTCTGCCGAAGCTTTTCACTGTTTGAATTCATTTCCAATACTTCATGCTCATGATCAGCAAGTTGTCTCTGCCGAAGAAAGCAATTGAAGATACAAAGAATATTACGAAGTGTCACAGGAAACTAGCATGTCTCATCCCCCAACAAAAGAGGCATTACCATAGATACCAAAGACTTCTCAGCAGAAAGAGAACTAGAAAATACATTTCTTACCTCTAAATCTCCAAGCTCAATGTCCGGTTCTAGTTCATGGCGTGGTGAACATCTTAGACCAGCTTTATCAATTTGATCTTTGAAAAAGCGAAGCTTCCTCGACATCTCACCACATCGTTTTACCTGTTAAAGCCCAAAAGAATTTGCATAAGCAAAGAAGCTCATATACACACACTCCTATTCTATCAGCTACACCCAACTCCTAAAACTGTGGGGGATAATTCAGCTTGAAAAGAAAAGAAAATTAGAAACCAAACCGTTCAAGAAACACTAGCAATATATCGAAGAGGAAACATATAACTAAGAAACCAATATATACAAGGCTGAGCAAAACATGTCCAGTTTATCACTGTGGATAATCAAGGCTTGGTAAGCAATATCTACCTGAGTTAATATAATACAAAAGACAAAAGGAATATACAATTATACTTCAAAATAAATGAAATCTTAAGAAGAAATCTATTACAGATTTTTTAAGACAAGCTTAAATAACCACCATTAATTATGTGACACCTCAATGGATAGACATTCTTCGCTAAAAAAAATCCTCAACAAAGTATCTACTGAGCCTAATACATATACTGACATCTATATCAAGTCAAATTTGCGCACCACATCAATATAGTAGAAACCTATCTGCATTGAGCCACATACAACAGAGCTCGAATCGAAAGTAGTAAAATTACAGAGAACGTTGAGTTGATACCTGAGTAGCAAATGTCCGCTGAAATGGACTTTTATCTGCATTTAGCTGTTAAGAAAACGAATATAAGAGTGTATCAGATTCTTCAAATTCAACACATCTCATTCCTAATCAATCCAGCAATCTCAATCTAGTTCCAATTTTTTCAAGAGATCATCACTAAGCATGTTCCACTCAAGGTGGAGAAGTAACGCATCACTCGAAAACGAATCACAGATTATAATAACTCTCGCTACACTGTGAGATCTACCATCTCAATATTCCACTGATCTCTAATCATCTAAACAGATATATATACGACGGAAAATAAGCAACAGATTCGATCGATATGTAACAGAGAAGAAGGCGGATCTGAGGTTTCGCAACAACACTCACGTCGCGGAACTGTAAGAGGCCGAGTTCGCCGAGATAAGTGACACAACGGTGAGCGGACTCGACGGGGATGATAAGCTGGACGAGCGTCATCTTCTCAGAGCGCATCAGATCCATCTGCGGCAACTTGTCTAGGAAATCGTCCATCTCCTCTATGCTCACTCTCTCCGATCAGATCTGAGATTTGATTCCGTCGAAGATCGTCTTTGAAGCGGAGTTCAGTTTTTGTTCCCGTCGACAACTGCCATGAGAAAACGAGTATTTGGCATCTGAAATTAAAAAAAATGTTCTGCTTACTTACCTTCGGGTAAAAGTTTGGCGGATATTAATTAAATTTTATTTATCGGTTGAAAAGTAAAACAATTAATTAAACACAAAACAAATGTTGTAAAACGAAGAAGACAAAAGAACAGTCTTGATGAGTGCTAAGCAAATAAACTGAATCCACAAATCTGAACTGAATCTGATATGATAAAATAAATTTGAATTAATTCGAAATCGACATAAATATCAAATAGATTTTGTCTTATGATATTTTGGGATATAAGTTTTACCTAAACAAAATCCAAACTTAAATGAATATCGAAAAAATTCAGACACTTCAAAAGAGCAAATTTCTTAAATATTCATTTTTAAGTTTTTGTTAGAAAAATAATTCTCCAGAAAAATGATCGAAATAGATTTTTTGTTTTAAAATTTTTGATATTTTTTTAATTTTTTTAATTTTAAACCTAACTTCCAAAACTTCACTCATACATCTGAATCATAAGTCTATATTAATTAACCTAAACAGTATAAATATAAATTTATACTTTTTAACAATATCTATTTTGGTCATATTCTTCTTGAATGTTATTTTTGTGACAAAAACTTAAAAATGGCTATCCTAATATATTTCTCACTTCAAAATGCCAAAAAAACTTATACCATAATATATATTCAAAATACGGTAAAATATTATTGAGTACCTAAAATAATTAGTTATTACATAAACAATTAACTCAAATGCTTAGTCTAATATATATATATATATATAATTTTATTTGGTAATATTATTTCTATGTTTGACATTGCATTTGAAATTTAGTTATGAATAAATTTGGTTTGAAGTTTAAACAAAAATGTTGTTGTTTTTAAAGTGTAAATAGACGTTACAAATAGAACATCAACCAAGATCAACTCTAGAGATATTTGTATATCAGATAGTGGAACAACACACTATTCTGAAACACAAAAAATATTTTTTTGAGTTAAAACAGACAAATATAACTATTAACACAATATTAGATCCTGCAGACTTGATTGTAGGGATTGGTAAAGTCCATTTTACATTGCCTAATGGAACGGCATTCTCGATAAATAATGCACTATTTTTTTCAAATTCTAAAAGGAATTTGTTAAGTTTTAAAGACATATATCTTCAAGGATTTGATACTCAATCTACAACTGAGGATGTAAAGAAATATATATATAAAACAAAAGGTGTTGGAAAAACTACCAAAACTCCCTTCTGATTTGCATCATATATATATAAGTGCCATTAAATTACATTTGGTGATTATGGACAATTCTGGTGACTTTACACTATGACATAATCGCCTTGGTCATCCAGGTACCACAATGATGTAAAAAATCATCGAGAACTCACATGGTCATTCACTAAAATCCCAAGAAGTTTATCAGGGGAACAAAACGACATATACTGCATGTTCTCTAGGAAATTTGATTATAAGACCATCGGCAACCAAAATAGATAAGGGATTACCAAAATTCCTTGAACGAATTCAAGACGGTATTTGTGGACCTATACATCCATCTTGTGGACCATTCTATTATTTTATGGTAATGATTGATGCGTCAAGTAGATGGTCATATGTTTGTCTATTATCCTCTTGAAATGTGGCATTTACGAAATTTTTATCTCAGATAATCAAACTAAGAGCTCAATTTCCTGATTATCCAATAAAGAGAGTTCGACTGGACAAAGCTGGTGAATTTACTTCCCAAACATTTAATGATTATTGTATGTTAACTGGTATTGATGTGGAACATCATGTTGCTCATGTTCACACATAGAATGGTTTGGCTGAATCATTAATTAAACGTCTGCAACTAATTGTAAGACCATTGATCATGAGATTAAAACTCCAACCTCTGTGTGGGGACATGCTATTTTGCATGCATAAGCACTTATTAGAGTAAGACCACATGCTTATCACAAATACTCTCCAATACAGTTAGCATTTGGACGAGAACTAAATATTTTTATCTAAAGATTTTTGGTTACGTTGTATATGTGCCAATTGCACCTCCCCAACGTACTAAGATGGGACCTCAATGGAGGCTAGGGATATATATTGGTTGTGATTCTCCATCAATTATACGATACCTAGAACCACAGAGTGGTGATGTAGTTACGACACGTTTTGCCGATTATCACTTTGATGAAAAGGTATTCTCAATTCTAGGGGAAGAAGAGAAACAAGTGGGAAAGGATATCAAGTGGTGTGTGCCATCTTTGCTACACTTTGATCCTCTTAATAATCAGTCGAAATTAGAGGTCCGCCGAATTATGCATTTGTAAAGCATCACAAATCAACTACCTCATGCTTTTGTGTACACTAAAACGGTAACAAAATCACATATACCGGCTGCAAATACTCATGTTCGTATAGAAATACCACATGAACGTGAAATAGACGATAATACACGGGAGTCTAAAATACGATTAAAATGTAGTAGAATTGTTGGTTCTAAAGATAAGAATCCTAGAAAACAAAAGGAGACGGAAAAACAAAATTTTCAAACCTCGAAGGAAATATTAAAGAAATAAAGCATGAGGGTGATAACCATGATCATGAAGAAAATCATGAGATTTCAATTAAATACATTTATAATAGAAAAATATGGAATCAAAACAAAGTGAATGGTGTTGATGATGTTTTCTCGTACTTTGTTTCAAAGGAAACAAGTGAAGAGCAAGATGATCCAGAACCAAAATCCATTTTAGAATGTCAAAAGAGACACGATTGGATAAAATGGAAATGCAATACAATTTGAACTTGATTCACTTAACAAACGAGAAGTATTTGGACATATTATAATCACACCTAAAGCGGTGAAACCAGTTGGGTACAAATGGATTTTTGTTCGAAAATGAAATGAGAAAAACGAAGTAAGATACAAGGCTCATCTTGTAGCTCAAGAATTTTTTCAAAGGCATGGGTTTGATTATGAAGAAATGTACTCTCCTGTTATGGATGAAATCTCATTTAGATTTTGATGAGTTTAACGACCATTCAAAATCTAGAGATGCGTCTAATGGATGTTGTTACTGCATATTTATATGGATCCTTAGACACTGATATTTATATGAGAATCCTGAAGAATTTTATATGCCAGAACCATCAAGTTCTAAACCTAAAGAACTATGTGCAATAAAATTGCAAAGATCATTATACGGTTTAAAACAATATGGACGCAATAATCGTCTTAGTGAACACTTAACTAAAGAAGGGTATGTAAACAGTCATATATGCTCGTGTGTTTTCATTAAGAAAACTTCACATGGATTTGTAATTATTGCCGTATATGTTGATGATCTAAATATTATTAGGACCCAAAGAGAAATACAAAAGGCATCCAACTATTTGAAAATAGAATTTGAGATGAAAGATCTTGGACCAAAAGTATTGTCTTGGGTTACAAATTGAGAATTCTCAAACTGGCATATTTGTACATCAATCTACATATACGAAAAGAGTATTAAAACGATTCAACATAGACAAAACAACTCCACTTAGCACTCTCATGGTCGTCAGGTCACTTAATATTGAAAATGATCCCTTTCGACCACCCGAAAAAAACAAAGATATACTTGGTCATGAAGTGCCATATTTAAGTGAAATGGGAGCACTTATGTACCTTACAAACTGCACTCGGCTTGATATATCATTTAATCTTAATCTTTTGACAAGGTTCAGTGCATCTCCTACACAAAGACACTGGAATGGGATCAAACATATTTTTCGTTATCTCCAAGGAACCGTTGACTTAGGATTATTTTATCCTAACAACTCAAACGAAGAAATGGTTGGCTTTGCAGATGCAAATTATTTGTCTGACCCTCACAAATCTCGATCACAAATATGATACATTTTCACAGTTGGAGGAACTGCTATATCTTGACGCTCTCAGAAACAAACACTTGTAGCCACTTCCTCAAATCATGCTGAAACGATTGCTCTCCACGAAGCAAGTAGAGAATATGTTTGGCTTAGATTAATAAGTCAACACATCAAATCAAGTAATAGAATATCTGTCAGTCTTGAACCGACCATCTTATACGAAGATAATGTAACGTGCGTAGCTCAAATAAAGGAGGGATATATCAAAAATGACAGGGCCAAACATATCCCACCGAAGTTCTTCTCATATTCCCAAGAAATTTAGAAGAATAAAGAAATTGAAGTAAGGTATGTTCGATCCTGTGACAATGCTGCAGATCTCTTTACGAAGTCACTACCCACTACGATATTCAGAAAACATGTTTACAACATTGGAATGCGTCATCAACAAAACTTGTAACGATCTTCTACTTGAGGAGGAACTCATGAGTTGTACTCTTTTTACCTTAATATGGTTTTTTCTACTGGTATTTCAAAGAAAGGTTTTTAGTGAGATAACAGAAGATGAGATAGAATAAAGACACTAATGATACTAGTATCCAAGAATGAGTGTTACAAAAGTTAATATTTTGCGTGAGGATTTTAATAAGAAGCCCATGTCATTTATTTTACACAGTTGAATTTTTTGAATTTTACTCCTATATAAAGAGTGTATTTGGTTCATTTATGGAGTACAAAATAAATTATCATCTTTAGTCTATCTTTCTATTTGGTATATTCTCTTATATATCATTTCATTATTTCTGCAATATAACAATTATAATTCATAACTGATAAAACCATATATACGTATTATAATTAGAAGCAAAATAATATTATTATAATAATATAAATTATATATATATATATTAAAAGTTTATATTATAATTGAATGTTTAGACCCATTTTAAAAGGAAAAAGTTAGTTTAGCCCAAGAGAAACAAATAAAACTGGGCTGTAAAACAAAATAGGTTGCTTTTGGCCCATGATAATGGACAAAAACAAAAAGAATGGGTGCAAGCTCAAAGTTTGAACCCGGTAACAAACTTTCGACGGTGCATTGATCTTGGCATAAATATCAATGCCACTGTGGAATTTGCTGTTCAACAGTACCGCACCCGACGTCATCGCTCTGCAAATTTGATCTTAATTGAGAAAGAGATTTTTTCAGTTAAGAGAACAAAGCTTGGTAGGAAGAGGCGGATGTTTGTCTATGGAGAGGGAAAGGAGATATATTCAAGCCTGATTTCCATGCGTGTCTCAGACTTGGCAACGTACCAGGGAGTTACGACCAAAAACTAGATTGAAGAACACATCATATGTAAAAAGTTTTTTTTTTTTTTATTTGAATAATTTAACATTCTTTCAAAAAAAAGAAGAAGTTAAAACTAATGTTCATGAGGTTAGAGTCACGTATTGTCCGATCTTCGATCTATAATCTGTTGTTGGCCTTTATATATTTTCAATGTAAGGAAAAGTAATATTTAGTGTCTATAAACCAAATATCAGAGCTTTACTAGTGTATTTTTTGAAAGGGGAATATGGATCTTTTTTTTAACAAAAGGGGATTATACTTAAGAGTCTTATGCAATCTTGTGAGAGGTGTATGAAGTCTTATGACTTTAGGAGAGAGAGATAGTGACTCTTGTCAAACCATAGGTTCGTATACTGTAACCGTTCTTGTTGATCGATTTATTGCTCTTTGCATATCGCAATGCGTGTCAAGTGCACCATGATTGCTCTCCACTATTTCAGTTTGGGGTTCTGAAGTAGTGTTTTAACTTTCTTATGTTTTGATTTTTGATATTGAATTTGGAGAGAGAGGGTACTGTCGTAAGAACAATACAACGTAAACTTGATTACCTGCCTAACATCAAAACTACTCTGTTTCCTCAACTTTTCTTATGTTGCTTTCTCTTTTTTGGTTTTGTTACCGTTCAGCCAATAAAATAGGAATGTATGATGGTGGAGGACCTTATACTAGTTGTAACTTGTAAACAATGTATTTATTCCCCTTCTTATAGCACCATGATTCGACTCTTGCCCAATAATTATAGAGTTAATCATTAATGATCGTTATATTTATGTGGTTAAGAGTTTTGATTTCTAAACTTACTAGAGCACCTCCAATGCATAGGTTCTCAATGAATATCTGTCAGAAAATATATTAAAATTTTTAAAAAGTGGAGGGAGTAGGAGATATCAGTTCTCAGTTTCTAACTTGTAACATATTTTCTAGAACCTCTTTATCTAGTTGTCATATTCTGAATGATTTAAAACTTAAAAAAATAATAATTACTTAAAAAACATATCAAAATAATATAATTATATAGTTAAGAAACCTATTTTCAGAATGTTAGCGTTATGGTTGCTCTTAGACATAAACCCAGTTCATGCACTGGACATGTATTGGCTTATGTCATAACACAACTCGAATATGTGTTAATACTAGAAGAAAAGAGCAAAATAATTCTCTATATGAGTCTATGAAAATCACTCATGTCCAAAACTCAAATCCAATAGGAGAGAAATAATCTCAAAAGGGCCTAAAGTTAACTCACTCATAAACAACCTCAGGTTGGGACAAGCAATGGGTTGAATCGAGCTCCTATAACTCATTTATAACAAATTTTTTTATCATAATTGCTGACTAATCATCTTGTCATATTGAACTATCTACTTTTGTGGCCAAAAAACTAATGTTCATAAGGTTAATAGATCTTTTGTTCCCATCTTTGATCTATAATTGTTCAATGTAAAAATAATATTTAGTGCCTTGAGTTCAGATAGAGCTAATGTATTTTGAGAAATATAGATCTTTGTTAGAAACTTATAACCGTTCCGATGGAGAAAACACAGCCCAAGTATACTTTTGCTCGTAAATGTTGGCAGTCGTCAGACACATCATACATGCATCTAGTGACGCAAATAACAAACACTCAGATAATATATGACGAGGCCTCACATGTTATATCACTCAGACAACGGCATTATCGTTTGTTAGTTTCAAACACTTGGCCCAATGCACCACCGTATCTTGCATTCATATCGTTTTCATCCAATAAACCGCAAATTCTAAACCGTCGTTTTTTCGTTACTCGCATTGTCTTTACTTTTTAGGGTCTACAATATATTCCAAGTCTGAATATGTTGTGTATTCATTGTTATCCATTTGGCTCCACGTGCGAAGACGGTTAATGAGATGAATGCATGGGTCACCAAACCAGTGACGTCGACTCGTCTCTTCAATTATGTTACTATGTTAATTAATCAAAATCGAGAATTACTAAACGAATCTGTTCTTGTATCATATGTTTTTCTTTTATTTTCAGTTTAAGAATATTGCAATGTAACTTTTGCTTACAACGAGCTAGAACAAAACACATATACAAAAGCTTAACTTGCCTTAAAAAGATTTGTACAATTTGATGCCATCAGTCATGAAGGAAAACATGGCAGCAACAGAGGCTGCCATCAATAAGCTCTTCAAGAATATTGAAGCCTATATCCCTGCTGCTTCTAATGAGACGGTGCAACCTCCTACTCAGCCTACTCCAACAACTCAGCTACAATTCCTTTCTCCAACCCATAATGGGAAGTTGCAGTTTGATGTTCTGGTTTGTGGAATTGTAATGCCTTGTAGAAGTATTCTTTTGGTGCCACTTTTTTAGATGGCTTTGAACTCTTAGTATTGTTAAAGCTTTGTAAAGGCATTTTTTTGGTGGAGTCTTTTGAGACTGCTTTAAACTCTTGTTATGTACACTTATAATATGTAATGTGTATGTTAAATATAATTCTATATTTTTTTAGATATGTGTATTAGTTTATTTAGCTTTTAACATTAATACAACCTTTTTATGTTCTAATAACAAAAAACATTAATAGAAATTTAATACAATTGCAAGTGAATTAATATTCAATTTGGTATTGAAAACGAAAACAAAAAAAAAATTGGCTTAAACATTGGCAATATAGCCACAATAAAAAGGTCGACAAAACTCTTTTCTCATAAAAATTATTGTATCGCATCAGATGTCTCCTAAATTATAACCACATCTATATATCCTCAAATTTAAAGTCTAAAATATGTATCTCCACACGTCAAAAGTTCAAAACTCCAAACTCTCCGAAATTAAATTTAGAAATTGCAGAACCCATAAAATCTTAATTTCATTGGTTTAATGTTTTCTAATCAAACTATAGACCTTATAAATCAGATCTAAAACCAAATTAATACCCTTAGGAGGGTCGGTGAGCTATTTATAAAGGGTATTAATTTAGTTTTATATCTGAATTATAAGATTTATGGATTGATTATAAACATTAAACTATATTTGAACCAATATAATTAAGGAGTTATGGAGTTTTGAATTTAGTTTCGGGGTAGGGGGTTCGAAATTTAAATTTTCAGACTATGGAGATATGGATTTCAAACTTTAAGTTCGAGGGTATATAGAACACAGTCATAATTTAAAAGATATTTGATGCTATATGATAATTTTTGTGGAGAAATAGTTCGTCTTTCATAAATAGAAATAGTCGTGGATAAGACAAACCACGATTATTCAATGGAAAATTGTAACTAAAGTTAGCTATAGTTATTTAGTGACAAAACAATAGTTATCTATTGCCACAATAATATAGTGGGGTAAGTCATGACTATATATAGCCACAATAATATAACGTAAAATTGTGGCTATATAAGTCATTGACTAGAAAGAACCTTGGCTTTAAATAGTCAAATAAGGTCGTGGCAAGAACCAAAGCTATATATAACCACATTATTTTGTGAATAATATGGCTGAAATAGCCACCACAAAATGACGGAGGGATTTGCCAAATATGATTAAAAACTTGAAACTTCAACTCAAATTAAATGTAAAATTAACTTAAAAGTCTAGTGAAATTACAAACATCTCTTCGTGACCAAATAAAAAACATTATTGTAGTTTATTACTATAACCCTGAAAGTCGTCTCATAATGTAGATCTTAAAAATAATTTATAAATTTTATAAAAAATATTTTGATTAGTAAAAATCATAATACTGTAATTATAGACATTTACAAATGATGTAAATTTAGATTTGCTAAACTCAATAATTTTCAACATATATGAATCAATGTAAGTTAGTCATGATATTCTTTGGTTTAGGGTTTGATAACTATGTTATAGTATATTGTATGTGTTTTAGGGTTAGATTGTGTTATCTTTTTTTTTTAACTAAATTTAACCTATATGTGTTTGGTTTTGTATATATTAAACATTTATAAATTTATTTTACATTTAATAAAGTTTTTGTATGTGATTTAGTAATATATTTGATTAAGGGTTTTGAAAGTCTTAAATTTGTGAAGATATAATACACTAGAATACTTACTAGAAGACTTAACTACCATTTCTTGATTAAAATTTTAAGAGAATTTAGGGTTTCCGCCTATTGTTAAGTCTTTCAATAAGTCTTCCATAAGTTTTCGAGTGGAAGTCCTAAGTCTTCCATAAGATCTAGTGTATTAAATCTTAAAAATAATTTAATAATTTCGTAAAAAATACTTTGGTTGGGAAAAAATCGTAATCATCTAATATAGACATTTTAAGTGATGTAAATTTAGATTTTAAAGTTTATTTAAGTTTTATGAAGTGTTCGTTTCTAATTAGGTAGTTATTTTAAGTTTAGGGTATAGGTGACTTAAGTGTTCAAACAAATAATGCACTAGAATACTTTCGCGGAAGTCTTCTAGGCGAATAAAAAATTTAGGGTCTCGAAGTTTTTCAAGTAAGTCTTCTAATAGAATACGTCCTAGAAAACTTACTTGAAAGTCTTGTGAATAGAAAATATTTAATTTTATTGGAATTTTTGTCTTCTTATATATAGAAAAATTTACACAATATCTCTCTTCCTCTCAAATGACTGCAATAAAATGTTATTTTCTCATTATAAAACTCTTCAACCTCTCTCTAATTTGTTTGAAGTCAATTGAAATACTTTTGGATATGCAGGTTTTTCAGATCTGAGAAGAATTGAAAGACTTTCATGGAAGTATTCTCGAAAGTCTTTCAACAAATAATACACTAGAAGACTTCCGTTCTGGCAGAGCTTTATCCCATATATCCCATTTTATAACAAATGTGAACATTTTATATCAGTTTCTCATTTTTATCTCATGTTTCTCACTTATTTATTTTGTTTTTGCATGTGTTTCATCACATGGTTCTCATCTTCCACTCTTTTATCATTTGGTAACTTCTTGTTGCTTAAAACTCTTAACTTTTGAAACCTCTTTTTGTTGTTTTAAGTTCTTACCTTATTTTTTGAATGTTTTCTGATACGTAGGTTTTTCAGATCTGAGACGACTTGAAAGACTTTCATGGAAGTTTTCTCGGAAGACTTTCATGGAAGACTTTCCAACAAATAATGCACTAGATAATTTCCACGTAATTCTTCTAGGTGAATAGTAAATTTATGGTCTAGAAAACTTTCAAGTAAGTCTTCGAGGAGGTATTCTATTAGAAGACTTTCAAGTAAGTATTTCATTAAAAAATAAACTTTATATCAATTTCTCATTTTTATCTCATGTTTTTCTCACTCATTTATTTTGTTTGGATATAGAGGTTTTTATCCCGGGAAGTCTTCTAACATATAATGTGCTAGAAGACTTTCTGGAAGTCTTCTAACGGAGTCTTCTCTCATGTTAAGTGGAGTCCAAACTTGTTTTTGTAGAGGAATGATCTATAATAATTTTGTTTATGGTCATTTTCTGATTGTAGGTGTACTCTTTTAATTGTAAATTATTTTGTAAATTGAAAGAGATATTAATAAAAAATTGGTAAATTTATTCATGTCTACAATATTATTTTGCCAAAAGTACTTGACATTATTAAAGTTCTTGATACAAATTCAATAGCAAAACACAATAACACAAAAAAATTAGTCAAATTTATTACGGCTAAAGGAGAATACTTCTCAAGGAAACTTAGCCAAATTCACAAAATATAAACGTTATATAAATAGTTAAATCTATTCTAAGCATCAAATTATAAACTAGTAATAGAATCCGGATTTGGTAATGAAATTTGCTCCAAAAATGAAGTCAACCGCTCGTACCTATCTTCTAGTTGACATAGATATTTTCAGCATTCCAAATTAGAGAACATTAGCAAACATAAAAATCAAGGTAAAAAATTAACCTAGAAGACTTCCAAAAAAGTCTTCTATCATTAGCTAGAAACATCAATAAACATATTTGATAACCTCTAAATTATCACCAATAAATTTATGAATATCCTTCAAGAATCTAAATATTGTCTAAGACACATGAAATTAATAATAAATTTTAAAAATTCATTTTAAATTTGAAGAAAATGAAGGTTTATTATACATTGTCGTAGAAGACTTTCGTGGAAATCTTTTCAACTGTTACATTAAGTCTGCTTACGATCAGTGGAAGTCTGCGTAGATTACTTTTGCAATTGACTATATATTACTTTTGCTAAGAAGATTTTTCTTGAAAGTCTTCTTTTGTTATCTTATGTTTGACCAGAATCACACAATAATTTTTTTGAAGTCTTGCAATTTAAATTAAATGTTTAAATTTAAATTTTCAATTGCAAAAGTAATCTACGCAGATTTTCACCAATAACGAACAGTTAAAGTAAAAGTTAAGAAGACTTCTGTGAAATTTCCGGTGGAAGACTTACCGGGAAGTCTTCTGTAGAAACTCAAATTTCTGACACAGATCGGTTAACTGAAAAACTAAATTGTTTATCCGGGAAGACTTCCACGGAAAGTTTTTTCTAAAAAACATACAGAAAATCAATTGCAAAACTAACCTATGATTTGGCAAGAAGACTTGCTTCACCAAAAGTTGAGAAGACTTACACGTTAGTCTTCTCGCGAACAAATCTAGGTAAACAATTCGATTTATACCGTAAACCACTGAGAAAACTTGCTTAGTTGTCCAAGCACACATAACTTCATCAAAACAACTACTCATTTGTTAATGACTAGGAATCATGAGTTTGAATAGCCATATGAACTTTAAAAACTTTAGAACCAAAACCTTAAGTTTTTTGGATGAATATAGAGAGAAATCGAGAGAAATATGGTTTTTGTGGAGAATATATAAGATAGAATGAGTGAAAATGATTTTTTGATATATTAAGAGTTTCAAATTGGTTGATCTTGGTTGTTGAGTGAATTGATGGTAAATGCATTTTTGTGAATAATTGATGAAGAAAAGGATGATAGAGTAAAACACAATTTTCGAAGACCTACTTAAAGTCTTCCAATAAGTCTTTCAGTGGTATTTTCGTGAATAATAAAGACTTCTGAGGTGAATAGGGCAAGTCAAAAATTCCAAAAAAAATTAGTTTGTGTTTGACTTCAAATTTGAGAAATTATTAAAAATATCACTTTACTTGTACCGCTTTTCAATACCATAATCACTTTTACCCTTATTTTAAAAAAAAAAATACAATTATAACATTTTGGTTAATTAATCTAAGACTTAAGTTTAGAGTTGAGGGGTGGGATATGGTGGGATAAGGTTTAGAAATGTAAAATTTATGATTTTAATTAATTTTAAAAAAAAATTACTTCTTAAAAATGATATTTATGAAAATATCTCTTTAATGAAGGTAAAAATAAAAAATGGTATAACAAAACTGGTAAAATTGAAATTTTTTTTCAAATTTTGAGTCAATTTTATAAAAGAATTCCAAAATGATATTGGAAAATTATAGCTATATAACCACGATGGCCATAGTTTTTTTTAGCCACAACCATATAGCTATATATATATTTTTCGTTAATTAAATTGTGGCTATTTGCATATGACGCTGATATTCTAGCTATAGCGGACAGTTTTACTAATGGCAAATCAAGAATAAGCAAATCATTTACAAAGAAAAAATAACGTATACATGAGTAATTATAGATACGCATACAAACTAAAGTGACATATTTGGGGCATCTGTTGACAAAAAAAAAGACATACTTGGGGCATCTATTTCTCTGATTACAACAGTCACTCGTCGTTTGATATAGAATGTAATCTTGCATCAAGTATACATTCCATCAACTTCGTAGTAGCTGAACATCTTGTTTGATCTTCTTTAATTGAATTGCAATCACTTATAGTGGACGAAGCAAAATATCATGTGTGATATATCTTTGTGGACGTATCAATCATTTCGATTTTTTGTGTGTGCATATCATTGGTATTAGGCGCAAATACAAACAAATTGATGAGACTTACAATAATACAACTCTTTAAATAATATAGTTAATATTTTCCTCCCAAATAATCGTCTATGGTAGATTCATGCACAATTTTAGTGGCAATGTTTTTGTAGAAACGTTCAGTTGAAGTAAAATTTTAGTTTTTCTTTGAAGTAAAATTTTAGTCTTTTATTCTTTGAAACTAGTAATACCTTTATTGATTATATATATAGTATTACTGTGTTTCAACATATTCTTGGCATCCTATTTTATTATCTTCTCATCTTGCAGATCACGAATACGAAATAATAGTGCAACTCTGGTTCTCTTAAGGCAGGCCCTTGTATCATGCTTGGTTTGCTTTCGTTTGGCTTGCTTCCATGATATAAGGGGAAGGGGAGTGGTGAGTTCTTATTTTATTTTATTTAACTGGTTTACGTTTTATTGTTTTTAGAAAATCTTTGAAACGAGGAAAAAATCCATCTAATATTGATTCTATTCATGTAATAATCATTTATCATAATATATGAAAATGAATAAATGTTAAATGATCATATATCTTGGTTACTCGTATGAAAGATTAATCATGTTGTTATAATGTAAGGATTGATAAATGTTAAATGATTACTATGATCAAAGATTATCATAACTTTAGTTAAGGATAGTTTGTTCACAAATAATCAGAATTTTTTTTTCTTAAATGTATAATTATATTATATTTATTGGTGGGCTGAATATTTTAAACTTAATAAAATGTTGTAATTTAATATTAGTTTTGTAGCAATTTTGATATAATATGTTTAAATTATGAAACAATAAACATTGTGTTATATACTCGTATTATATAGTTTCAAGTCTTATTTAAATATAATGATTTCTATAGCATATTAATAATATTGTAAAAGTTGATATATTTTAAGAAGAAATACATACATAACCAACTAATCTAAAAAAATATAGAGATGTGCATTGTTTCATATTATAGGTGCCACATATATATATTCCGTACTAGTTATAGTATGTATTTTTTCCATATTATGGTTTTATTAAATATTTATAACTTTTATTATATAATAATCTATTAAAAGATCATAAGTAACAAAAATCTGTTAATATAGATATTGTATTAGCTTGAATATATATTTTTGTTGTGCTATTTTGTGTGTTACAATTATACCATTAATGAAATATCTAGAAATTGACTAAATCTCAATGACACAAAAAATAATATACCAAAGAGGAAGAAGGGTAATTTCAAAGAAAAAGGAAATTGTTAAAAATGTCATTTTCCTTGTACCACTTTTTATTTTACCTTAATCACTTTTACCCTTCTTTTAAGAGGAAAAAAATATACTTATAACTTTTACGTTAACTAATCTAAGAGTTAGGGTTTAGAGTTGAGAGGTGGAGATAGGATGGGGTAGGGTTTAGGAATATAAAAGTTAGGATTCTAATTAATTTTTTAAAAAATATACCTTTTAAAAATGGTATTTTTGAAAATATATCTTTAATGAAGGTAAAATAGAAAAGTGATACCAATAATATGGTAAACATAAAAATTCCCAAAAAAAAACAGATCATGTTTTAATAATATTGATTTATCAAAAACCAATTTAAAGATTTTATTTATAAAATTATATACCATATAAATTTAGCCTAATTAATATATGCATGGTCTGCTGGTATTGGTCTTGTATTCAGACTAGCCAATCCCACCCTTATAATGGTTAATTTTACTTAATTTTTTATTTTCTTCACAAAATCTTCATTTTTTTGCGTTTTAATTGTTATTTACACATCAGAATTATAGATTTATCAATACTAATAATTATTGAACTTCAATATACTAGTAAGCAAAACCTTTTTGAATTACTCTCCTAAATGTCTTATTAAGAGCAAATCACAACAGTAGAAGATTGTCTAGTGTTTAATCACCGGAAAGCCGGACACTGTACGTCCTAAAACATCGGTCGAGGCCCTGGATGTTGGTAGTGGATTGAGAAAAGCACATTGCCGGACTCAGAATGTATCACCTTTCAACATAATATTTTTGTTTCCAGTTTTGTTAAGGGCAAATAGTTCGTCGAAGTTTTTGTCATAAAATAGAATTCAAAGAAAAAAATAATTAAAATAATTTTTATTTTTTTAGAAATTAATATTTTTTATTTTTTAATTTAAGTCTCGTCTCTAAAAATTCACCCTATAACTCTAAATCATAAGTCTAGACTAATTAATCCAAAGTATAAATGTATATTTACAACTTTAATAAAAACTATTTTAATTATTTAAAAAAAAAATATTTTGATGACAATTTTTTTTAAAATTTATCTTAGGATATTTCTATTTTATCTTTTGTGTTAAAGTTAAATAAATAAGAAAAGAAAAAATGGAGTGCGAAACAAACTCGTCCGTGGACCACACCTTGATATGAAAACAATCAATATGGTGTTGTTACTAGTTTTTTTTCTTTTTGTCAAGTGTGGTTACTAACTAGACACATTATTGTTAATAATTTTCTTTTATGTTCTTAGTTACTAAAAATATAAAAAATACAATACATCAACTAATAATTTGTATATATAGTATACATAAATTAAAGTTTAAATATGAATCATTTGAGTAATAAATTTAATTATGCTAAAACTTTTATTTCTCAATGAGACTTTGAATTTTATTGTTGAATTATAATAATATCATAATATATATAATTTATTTAAGCGATAACTAGTATAGCTTTAGTAGTTTTTGTGTTAACAAAATTATGGAAACATGTATATTACATGGTTTTCAATGATATTGTTTTGCATGCGGATAAAGCAAAAAATTAAAAGAAAATAAAATATTTGCTATAAAACCTCAGAAATAATATATTAAAGTTTGATATTCAAATATATATAATATATGTAAAATAAAATATATATCTTTAAAATATATTGATATTATTAATTTTTTAGTTTGTAAAATACAATATTATATATATATTCATATTTTTGAAATATTTTGAAATAATATTAGTTGTTCTTCATTATACATTTTTCTAATACAAATCGTAATTAAATCTTAGCATAATTTTCAATTTTCTTATTTTTCACCGCTAAATCCGTTATTACCAGTCAAAATTTTAATAAACAAAAATATGTGAATATGTATTGTATTTCTCAATTGACGGCAACAATACTATTTTACAAGCCGACAAAAAATACTATTTTACAAAAATATGCGAAATATGCATTGTATCTCTCAATAAACAAAGCATAAAACGAGTTGAATGAGGGAGTACAAGGCCAAGTTGGTATTCGGTTACTTTCCTCGTAAGTCGAAAAATATTCGTCTGTCGGTAGAAGGTAATGAGATGTCGCCACGTGTGAGATTGAAGTGTTGATCGATCTTTGTCGTAAGTGGGACCCAAAACGCACCTACTGATTCAAATGTCATGATCTCTCTGGAGCCCTTTGGATTTTGCATGCATTCCCTTTGTGGATCCCACCATTTTACCTCTTGTCCTTTCGAGTTTACGTGATGTGAAATTGCTCCTTGCATTGCATATTCCCGTAACCGGACTCTAATAATCTCACTTTATCTAAGAATCTCAATTTATCAAAGAAGCCAAATTCTAGCATTTTATTAGCAAAATGATACGTAATGTTTTATGTAAATATGTTTATTTTATTGAGCAAATCGTATACAAAGCATAGAAAATTTCTTGGTAATAAGTTCCATAGAATTTTTTTCATATATGTATAGATAAACTTTTCATCTTCGAGGCCTTTGTTGGCACTAGGAATTAAACAAAATATACATTCAAACTATGAGATTAAAACATAGGCATCCAAAAAATAGCGAGTGATTTAATTATAAAGAAAAAAACAGTGGATTTGAAAATGCTTGAAATTTCGTTGTTTTGGAGGATATACGGTTTATTTGAAGCTTGACTATAAGCCGAATCACACATCAAAATATATTTTGTTAAAGAATTATGAAGAGTAGTCAATACACCGTTAAAATTAAGATATTGATTAGTCAAGAAAATTTAAAAGAAAAAAAAGATTGTATTCTCATAGCCTAATACTAATTTTGCAATAGATATAGATGTAATAAAAAATTTGACATGTCATCATATGCGATGTGATAATCATTATCTTATATGTAGCGATTCGATGAATTGTTGATTCGTGTTATCTTTGAATGTCTGCTAGTTTTACAAGCACATGCATTATTGTTTACACCATCCAGCCCGAACATTCTCCCAATTTCGAGTGTGTATACCAATTTTTATTATATTTTGTGGCAAAAAAATAGTATTCAAGACTTGAAGCCTGATAAAGATCTTTATTTATGGATAATTTGTTATTTAACAACACCACGAAATACTAAATCTTTTTCCACAACAAATTCCACCTCATCTTGTCGAACCAGCGGAGGACCATCTAACCGACAGTCCTATTCCCCCTGGAGTAAAGTTAGAGAGCCGCCAGCAAAAGCATGGAACAAACAGAAAACATGACCGAGAAGTTAAGGAATGTCCGATGTCGGAGAAGCCGGACGCTGAAACTAAAAGGAAGATTACCTTTTTTAGTTTTTGGAGAGAACAATTGAGTTTCTTGTATTTTGTTGAAGTGTAATTTTCTTTGTTTATTGTTATTTCTGTTTTTTTTTTACTTTGTCGTTATTTCTACTTTAACTTAGAAAAAAATGTTTACACCATGTGTTATGACTGATATTGTTGTTGATAAACTTGTTATTTCTACTTTTAACTTTAAAAAATATTGAGACCATGTGTTATGACTGATATAAACACACCCACGTTCCAAACCAATATCCAAATCAACCATCAAATCTTATATAGTATTAACCAAACAAAAGAATAAAAACCTAATGATGAAAGTTGTTTTTTTTATCCTTATCCAGGCATCGAGATTCCTTTGCATTATTTGCAGACACACAAACATCATATCATATTCATTATACGCTGAAGATTCTTTTCTTCACACAAACTACCTCCCCACTTCAGAGAACACTGAGTGGCCCATTTCTTACAAAATTCCCCAAATATCACTCAAGTTTGTTATTCATTATACTGTTTTCTTTGACTAAAAAAGCAAAGTTTTGATTACAATCAAATGGTTTGACGAGTCAAAGAAACAAAGGTGGACCCATTTCCCCGACTACTCCTGATCTTACAAATGCACCCCAATGTGATCAGCAGCTCTCTTTATAATCCTAAAAATCCCTAGTTTTTACCCTTTTTTCTATAACAGTCTTCCCATAATGTTAACTTTAAATATTCAAATAACCGACAAAGTGAAAAGGAACATTCAAGATATATATGCCTTTGTGCCTCAAGACCAATTTGTAACTTGAATAGAAAGCAAGCCACATTTACAAATTCACATTCTGCCTTTTCCGTAGATGTGGTGATTCTAGTATATATAAGTGGATATGAGAAAGACGAACAACACATATACTATAGATGTTTATGCATAAAAACTACGGATTGAATGTTCGTAAAGAAAATGCAACAACTTTCACATCACCTTTAGGCATTGAACTAAAAAATTACTACTTATATAACAACTTTTGTGCATTTAAATAGAATCTCGTGAATTTAATTTGAAATTCTGTTAGAATTAGTATCATTTCTTCTGGATTATGCAATAAGATTCATTTATACTTTTATATATAACTTTGATAAAGTATTAGCACCAAAGGTTAAACTGATAGAATTAGAGTTACTGATGTAAGAAATATATTTTGCAACTGTAACTCTCTTCATCCCTCTGGTTGGTTATATATTGGTCATCCAACATTTTTTTTTCTAAAAACGCTTAATTTCATCATTTGTTGGATCATGACAAAAAAAACTGAAATATATATTACACAGTAATCGGGTAGTTTTTTTTTTTTTTTTGCTAAAAGTAATCGGGTAGTTGAAAGCATCTCCAACCTATATTTATAGTTTGGTTCTGATCTTCAAAAACAAAGATATTTATTCTTATTTTTTATTTATGAAATGTTTTTATATAAGAAATGACAATTTTTACACTATTTTTGAAAATCTATTTTAGAAAAAAAAACATTTAAGTGGATCCCATATTTATTATAAAATTTTCTATTTTAAAGGAAAACATTAATATACATATTGGAGATGGTACAAGAGCATCTCTAACTTCAATTCATTTCTTACTCCAAAATAAAACTTAAAGTAAAAATATTGTAACCTCATTTTATTTCTCACTCTATATAGAATAAAAAAAGTAATATTACTTTATAAAGAGAATAATAATTCTATTCATTGTTTATTATTTTATTTTTCACTCCAAAATTGGAATAGAACTCAGTTTTATTATAGATTTTAGGCTTGAGCAATCGGGTCATGGATCAGGTCGAATTTGGGTCTTTCAGGTTTTTGTCGGGTCCGGATATTTCGGTTCTTATATATTTAGACTTAATAGAATAATTAAAATTTGTTGGTTCAGGTTTAGTTCGGGTCATGTCAGATTTGGGTCGGTTCGGGTATTAAATAGTTAGACCAATAAGATAATTGGAAGTTGTCGGTTCGAGTTCAGTTCAGTTTCGGTTTGGGTTTGATTCGGTTCATGTTGGGTCCGACCCAAAAAGTACCCAAAAACACAAAACATACCTAAAAATATTTAAATACCTGAAAATATCCGAAATTCTACACATAATATGAACCGAAGACATGAAAATACATAATTTTGATCCGACTATCTGAATTATAATTTGAAAATCAAAATTTTACCTGAAACCCAAAACCATACCCGAAAACCCAAATCTGAAACTTAGAAAAATACTCATAATATCAAAAAATACTAAAACACTCATATATATTTGATATATACTAGAAGTTTTGAGTATTTTGTGTATCTTATCGTGTCTCGGGTTCAGGTCGGGTCGAAGACCCGCGGATCCTCCACAACAAGACCCAATAAGGTAAAATGATCAGTTTGGTTGCTACTCGAACTAAAAATTTTTGGATCAGTTTCGGGTCAGATCCTCGAATCCGGATAAAATGGTTAGGCCTAATAGATTTACTCCAAAAGCTTTTCCAATTCATCCTTGTATTTGTTTCTATACTAGAATTTAAAATAAAACTATTCTAATTTACTTATATTAAAAAGTATTTTAGATAAATATATTCAAAAAAAATTCATGATTGAAGATCCAAAATATTGAGATTTTTTTCTTCTAAAGTTTTAGTCTTAAATAGTAAAAAATACATTGATAGAATACAATTTTGGGACACTATGCCGGCTAAACCGAAGTTTCTCGGAAACCACAAGCCCTATTGGAGGGAAACTAAACAAAATAACACCCAAACAAACATAGTACAAAACCCAGACTAAAAAAATGCAAATCGACTTACAATCAACAAAGGTAAGAATTTCAAACAACTGAAACTCCTAAGATCCTCTGATAAAAGTTATCAAATCCAATTTGATAAACAGAATCCTCCTTTAGTGACATGGCTGGCTCATGGTTTCTAAGGGCCCCTTGACAAAAAGATATTAGACCCTTTAATAATTATATAAAAATCTAAGTTTGCTGCAAATGCAATGTCAGTTACCGGAAGTGGTTGATTCTCAGCTCGTTTGAGCTTAGCCGCTATGAGTAAACCAATCAGTTTATCGAAGTTGGTGTCATCTAAATTCATGGTGGATTTGATGACAGCCTTGTACCTCAAAACATTTTGGTAGAAATCTGACGAGCTTCTTGACTAACTTTGATTCATCAAATTTATGTTCGAGTACAACAACTTCGTTGGTTATGGTATTCAACTTGGCTGTGATACTTTCAAGGACTTCTTCTTCTCCTATTTTCAGATTCTACCATTTTGTGTCTAGATGATCAAGCCGTGTACGTTTTACACTAGCATCTCCTTCAAAGTAATTCACCAATGTATCCCATGCTTCCTTGGTTGATTCACACGCTTGAATGATTTTTAACTGACCAATATCAAGTGCTGAAAAGATTGTAGAAATGACCTTTGAGTTAAATTTGGATGCGTTTTTCTCTTCTTGACTCCACTGCTCCATAGACTTTGAAACTTTCTTCTTCTGCTCGTTGATCACAGTTGGTTCAGTCCACCCATTCACCACCGAGTTTCAGGCTTCTTCATCAATGCCCTTTATCACATGTCTCATATGAACCTTCTAATGTCCAAAGTTGTTTCATCCAGCATGATAGGCTTTTGAACAGCGATCAATTCTTTTGATTCTTCCATCTCACTTCCCAAGACCTCAACTTGTGTACGATGCTTGATATTGAAGAGGTTGACTTGCTCTGATACCAAATGTAAAACTTAAAACAATCACGTAACGTTGGACTTGAGTACACAACTGATTCCTCAAAATACTTTCTATTAAGAATCGTTTAAACAAACTCTATAGTTTTGCTTAATCAGATTTCTGTGACTACATCCACACGTGTATCACGACTGATCAATTCTTAATCTACCCAAAAATCGTGAGAATTACATATGCATGTCTCGGCAATTCTCTCAATAATCACTTTATAAGCAAAACCCTAGAATCCCTTTTTGTTCGGTACACTCTATCAAGTTCGGCTCATTCATATACATTTCTCAATCTTGAGATATTGCAATATTTTCAGCATTATTTCTTTTAACAATTTTGATCGCCGAATCTCAGTCTCGTGTTAATCAAGTCAGTATTTCACGTCTTCTTAACCGGACAAACCGGTGTGATATAGATTTTCCCCAATTACACCAAACCACGTAGTCAAAACGCTTAGCGCTTGTTTCAACAAAAACACCATCATCTCTTTTCGTAGTTTCTTTGTTGGATTATCTTCCACTAATAAAAGGAAGATAAACAAACGATTGCAAAAACGTCTAACTAGTTTTGGTATATAAACACCCAAATTTTTTTCACATTCCAAAGAACCTTGTCGTCGAACATGGATATATTGACATGCTTGGAACCCAACAAAGAACCACCAATTTTGAGAGATCTCATCTAATTTCTGATGATTTGTCCTTTTGCAACAAAATTACTGTACATCACACTTCTGTCTTAACTGTATAATTTTTTGTCTTAATGTTAGTTTATGAAAAAAACGAGTTTCACGATTACGACGTGCCCATCTACCCATGATATACAATTTTTGGAAGAGAACATACAAACTGAGCTTTCACGATTGCGAAAACTCAAAACTAACTTACCTCCACAAGAATTTAGGGGCCATATTTTTAACAAAATTAAACTATTCTTAATTCATATTCGAACTTATGCAATTGCCAAAATAAACTGAACAATTGCCCTTACACGGTTACAAGTTAGTTTTCGGATTCATCATTGCTGAGGTCACTGAACTCCAACATGTTGCATGTCGAATTGTATCAATCCAAATTGATGTCAGAATAGACAAAGTATTCTACCCTTGTTCCTAACTGATCTCGAAAATAAAAATTATCTTGTTGCAGCCGCTATTATTATTTTAATATTCTGACATGAGAATTTAGGTTTGTTGGCTTTGGCATCTCTCTCGTCAGTCCTTATATGTTTTTCCTTTGCCTCTTTCATTTTCTGATGGGAGTTCAGAAGTTGTTTTGTAAGCAAAACAAAGGGTTCGTATTCTTCTTATGTCAGCAGTAAAAGGGCTTGAAATAATTGACACTTCATGTATCTTTTAATGTATGATTAAGAAGTTGATACTAAACGGGGAGAAAAATAAAATTAAAGTAAGTAAAAGATGTGACTAATACTAATGTGGTGTCACCACTTTACATTGATATACTTATGATCATCGTTAGGAGTAGGCACAAGCCAATTATTTGCCAGTTTTGATGTACTTGATACTTGGATTGATTTGTTCGAGTAATAAAATTTTGAACAAGTATAATTACTGATATACTTGCAAGTACTTGTTATTTTTAAACTAGTTTATAAATTATTATATGATTATTTGTAAATTATTTAATAATAATTTATTAATTTTAGTTATTTAAACCATACATATTAATTTAAAAAAAATGAGTTAGCTATAATTCTAAATTAAATATTTTTTAATATTTTTTTTATTTTTCATATGTTTTAGGTTGATATATGATAAATATAAAACTAAAAAAAACTGCAAAATATTTCTATAATATATCATTTTAATTTGTTTATCGTATAAAATATAATTTGATTATAATTTAGAGATTTTTTGTCTAAAAATAAAACAAATCGATAATAAATTAAGTAATAAATTACGAGTAACAAATCAATAATGTAAAGTAATTATTTTTATTTTATTACTTGATATTTATTTTGTACTTGCAAGTAACTGAAATGAATAACTTGACACTCGATTTGAATAAAATGAATATTAACTTTAAAAATCAAGTACAAAATAAATAAAAAATATGCTAATGGTAAGTAATAGTGTCCACCCCTAATCGTCGTAGAGCTAAAGAGCACATGCAAACCACTATCCATTGTAGATCTATTAGTTGTCTAGCTATAAAAACAGAAACATCTTTAAATTATTACAAACCTAAACTTCACTTATCCATTTATAGGAAAACACTTTAACGATACATGTGTATTCAAACTAATAGTTACTTGATCGATAATGCTTTTGTTTTTTTTTCTTGTCAACAAATGCTTTTGTAATTTATATAATCAGGTGATTTTTGATTACTTATACACGGCATAAATATTTTAAAATAATTAAATTTTAATAATTAGTAAATATTTGTTTTCATTATTTATATATTTTAAATTATTTGTAATTTATATGTCTAATAAATTACTAAAAATTATATTAATTATAAAATATGCTTCCATCTTAACTAGATATTCAAATATAATATTTTATATTAATTCAAGTATTCAATTTGGTATGTTGAGTTGCATCTGTTCCTTAAAATTTAACAACAATTCTTTTAATTAAGTTAAAATTGGCTTATTATTTTCTTAACTTTGGGTTCATCTTCTTATATTTTGTAAATATTTTTTTCTCATCATTTGTAAACCTAATTTGTAAAATTTGATATATGTTGTTTTAGAAAAATAGGAAACAAAATATTAAATCCAAATTTCATTAATAAACATAACTTGTAATAAAATTCATGCACATATATAAATATGAGTATATTTTTTATATATATTGGTTGATTTTATTATTCATATTTTGTTTGGTTTTATTATTCAAATTTTGTATATTGGAATGTATCAATTCCTTTTAAATAAATAAAAATTTTTTGGTTATAATTAGATTAAAATATGAATAATCTTGTATTACTTGTTTTTTTAGTTTATACTTAGATTGATAATATATTTTAAAGATTATGTACAGTTTGATATATGATGTTTATGATAATCTTTATATTTTAAATACGTATAGATATTTCTTTTTGTTTATGTTATGGCAAATATACAGAAAATAATTAAAAATTTTATGTATATAACTATATTTTATAAATAGTTATTTTACAATTTATGTCCTTTTAAAAAGAAAAATGAAAAGCTAATTGAAGTTTTCTGTTAAAAGGAAATAAAAGTAGTTATCACTAAGGGCATTTAGGTATAATTTTAGTTCACTAAGATTATTTATATAATTAAATTTTGTGAAAATAGGAGAATTTTTATGTTTACCACAACATTGATACCATTATTTATTTGTACATTCACTAAAGAAACATTTTCACAAATATTTTTTATTAAGAGGTAAAAAATTTTTTAGATTAATTAGAATTTAAATTTTACATTCCAAAATTTTATCTCACTTTTCAACTATAAACCATAAGTCTTAAATAATTAACCTTAGGGTTGTAAGTGTTTTTTTCCTTCTAAGAAAAATAAAAGTAGTTAAGGTAGTAAACTAGAAAGCAAATTGGATGGTGTGAAGGACCAGTCTCCAGCTTCATAATCTTCTATATCCGATATATCATAGACCCCACCCCTCCTCCTCCATTCATCATTACTTTCAAGGTAATTACCTTTTCTGAGTCCTCTAGGCTCCTGCAGGTCTTAAAACTCTTAATTATTTATTATAACTATACATAAGGAGACTAGAGATCTTTGCCAGAAAACGGTATTTAAAAAAAAACAATTCTTTTGGTGGTTGTTCAAAAACAACTTTTCTTTTGGTGTGAATAACAATGGTATATTGTTAAACATTACTATTACAAATATAAAAGTAATAACCATTGTATATAATTCGTTAGTCACTAAGCAATAAGTTTCTGGCAGGAAATTTAAGTACAATGGCAAGGCTCGTTCCAGTTCACAACAATTTAAATAGTATATTGAACATATAAAACAATAATGAATAAAAGAGCTGATACCCAATAACCCAAAATAAGTGATTATTATTCAGATAAATAGATATGGAATTGAAGCTTAACATAAATTGGAATGATAGCTTTTTAAAATCAAGAGCGTGTGAAGTTCCAATATTTTAGTCTGAGTAGTCTTCTGAGAGAAGAAAAGAATATATAACGAAGCCAGTAAGTAAGCCACTACCGTCATTGACTCATGATGAAACAAATAACATGCAACTCACTGATTATGCATACAGTTATTTTATATGACCTAACAATTTTCTGTTTTAATATATGAAAAAACTTAAGGAAAAGTTCATTACGAAAAGGACATAAAATAGGAATGAAAAAATAAATAAATCAAAATTGGCCCCCACGCGCAACGCGACGAAGACCGTATAATTGTACAGCCGTGCCGCATCCGGTTCCTTTTCCCTTGATAGATACTGCAATCTCATTTTCTCATTTCCTGGCTCTATTTATTATTGTTAACATAAATAAAAACATTGCAATCATTCTTTCGTTTTGTTTTAAATATATTCCACGATATAAGACATTTATGTCATTTTTTTCTTAAAATGTTGAAGTGTCTCGAGACATATGATTATTCAGACTGGTTCGAGTACTTTTAATGAACGTATGTAGATGCATGCACAAAAAAACGAACGCATGTAGATGAATTTGTACAACTTCGCATCAGATTATTTCGTCTATATTTAGACAAGCAAAAGTATAAGTGTAGGAACATGTGCTAAAACAAGAAAGCTATACTATTGACGATAGATTCGTGGATCCATAAGTAGAGCCGTGATCAATCTAAATAAAGATTACTCATTCTGAACTTTAGAAATAGAGCTTATTGCCTATAATTTTTAAAATATCACACTAATAATAGCTTAATTCAATTTATATGTTAGGATTTGAGATGCAAAACAAAATATCAAAAAAGTTAGTCATTCTAATTACTTCAAAACTTTTATTTTCAACAAGTTTTAGCAAAATTAGCACAGTGTAACATTTAAAAAAAATCAAAATACAGTCACTAAATCCTAGTTCCTAAAACCTATATCATAGATCCTAAAAATTAGACTTGTATCAAATAAATTAAATTTTAAACTCTAAAAACTAAAGTTTAAATTCAAAGAAAGATTTATTTTCAAGAATGTATTTTCATTTAGTGTTTTCTAAATTGTTCTTATAATTACATACCCTTAAACCTAATATACAAATATAAATATAGGGATAGACATAGAGAATAAATGGTATAGAATTTGAATTGAGAATGGGGCTGGGGTGGGTTGATGGTGATGGTAGCTATTGGTGTGTGATAGGGTCCACATGTATAGTTGAAACCACGCCAGGTTCGTCTTGACTTCGATGCACATAATATACTATATGTGTACGACAAAACATTCTCTCTTATTTGTTTTTGCTTTATTATCATTCAACACCGTTCATTTGTCATAGTATTAGATTATTTTTGGAGTGAATAATAGATGGACTTTGAAAATCTTATACATAATGCATCTAAGTGGTACATTATAAAAGACTACATAGACTATTCTAGGTATTTCTTAATCACACCTTTTTCATATTAAATGCTTTAAAGAGAATTTTATTAAAAAGCGAGAAAATGTTTAGCTAGCTATCTTGTCAATTGGAGAAAAATTGTAGAGAGATCGCGTATCTATATCCTTTGGTTCCTGGCGTTCTTCAGACTTTCTTTATTCTCATCGATCCACACACTACTTTTCTTGTCGCTTACAACAATTTGTTTATACCTTTTTCTAATAATTTATAATGTTGTTAAGTTGGATTTTAAATCTATTCGGCTATCCTACAATTACATAAATTACTATATAAGTATATTAAAATGTTAGAAATCTAATTTTCACCAAAAGATATTAATGAAATTATTAGCTAACTTGTAACTGTTGAAGACTTGAGCCAGAATATATTGGCTTTAATGTGAAAATACCACGAAGACAAAATAGCAAGTAGCCACAAGAAAAGAAAAAAAACATATTTTTAGAAGGACCCACTTCATCAGTTTTGCTTTATATATTAAGAACCGTGCCCTTCTCCTTATTCATATCATGCTCACCATTTTTCTCCAAACTCTCTTTCTTTCTCTCTCTCTCACGTTCTTTGAATCTGAGCAAAATAACGACCATAGTTGCTTATTATCACTAGGAAACTAAGTAATCGTTCATCAATCCTTTGTTGCAAGGATGGATCCTCAACAGGTAATATATTGTTCTATCATTTTTAATTTGTATGAAACTTCTTTTATGTTAATACTTGATATTATAACAAAGACTATTGAAACTTCTTTTTCAACTTCTACTCGTATGACTATAAATTTCGTCATGACCTAACCTTATCTCAGAACTCGTTAAACGAGAACAAAAATTGTCTTTTAGCAAGGGGGTTATAACAAGAATTATTGTCGGTAAAAGAATCGGCGCCACGTGTTTTCGTAATTGGTTATATAGAGAAAATATCATTACACTCTTCAGAATTTTTCTTTTTTTTTTTGGGTAGAATGTTAAGATCTTCAGAGAAATTTAATTAAAATTGCTTGAATGTGCAGGAAATCTCAAACGAGACACTGGAAACCATACTGGTAAGCTCAACAAAAGGAAGCAATTATAATAACAGCAAGATAATGGAAGAGGAAATGAACAAGAAGAAGAAGCAAGGAGGAAGAGGAGACTTAGGAGGTGAAGCTCAAAAGTGTCCAAGATGTGAATCTCCAAACACAAAGTTTTGTTACTACAACAACTATAGTCTCTCTCAACCTCGTTACTTCTGCAAATCTTGTCGGAGATACTGGACTAAAGGTGGCACTCTCCGTAACGTCCCCGTTGGTGGTGGTTGCCGTCGAAACAAACGATCTTCTTCTTCTTCTTCTTCTTCTTCCTCATCTTTCTCCAAGAACAACACTAAGCCTATTAATTTCCATAATGACCCACTTTACAACCCTTTAATTACGGGAATGCCATCCTCCTTTGGTTATGACTCTATTGATCTCAACCTCGCTTTCGCTACCCTTCATAAGCATCCCTCTTCTCAAGCTACGCCTGCTTTCGGGTTTGGTGGCGATCTTTCTAGTTATGGAAACTCAACGAACGCACATTCTGATGTGTTCGGAAACGGAGGGATATTCGGAGGGCAGAACGGTAATTTCAACAATGGTACTTTGTGTTATGGGTTTATGCCTGGAAATGAGAGTGAAAGCAAGAGTTCCTCTTTGGGGGAAAAAGAGAGAAAGCAAGAGAATGTGAACATCAACAACATTATCTCAGAGAATCCGAGTAAGGTCTTCTGGGGATTCCCATGGCAGATGACCGGAGATTCTACCGGAGTTGTACCGGAGATTGATCCTGGAAAAGAAAGCTGGAATGGAATGGCATCATCTTGGAATAATGGTTTACTCAACACTTCCTTGGTTTAGATCAAGATCATAATAACATATAAATAATATTACTATATATCAAAGTTTATGTCATCACATGTTTGTATACCACTTTCACTATATGGGGATGCTTGGGTTTTCAGAATTTAGGGTTTCTATCTCTTGTTAGTTTCCCAACTGTCTTTGTTGCTGAAACATTGACCAAAGAGTAGTTCTTTCTTTTCTTAAGAAATATTTTCTTCTTTGGTATTTTAGTTTGTAATTTTACGGTGGCTTGGTTGGTTAATTACATGTTATCTATGATGGATGCTTTCGTTTTCTTGTAATTCTATTTTTTAATCTTTTAACCCTACTCAAAGAGAGGAGTAGTGTTTGTTAAAGTAGAAAAATTTTCAATTTAAAACTAATTAGTGATAATCGAATTGATCCATCTATTTTATATACTAGTTAATATTATTTTCAATATCCGATGTGAGACATTTTATGTCTAATACGCATCCTTGAAATGATGGTTTTTTAAATGTCAATTTCGAAATGTTCGGACAAGGATCGATGGATTATTTTTAAGCCATATCGATAAGGATTAGTTGGACTTTGTGAATTGTAGGCTCTGCTAACATCTTAAGCTAGATAAGCTTCAATTTAAAACACATATTGGTGATAATTGAATTAACTCATCTATCTTATATACTAATTAATATCTCTTTCAATATCCGATGTGAGACACTTTCTATTTAATAGTGTTGGATATGTATTCGTGATAGTACAAAAGATTATTGTTTAAATCAAAAAATCCAGGCCTCAAGAATATTAGACTTAAAGCCTAGATACTACTGTTTACAAAAAAAAGAATAATGGATAATCATAAAAATTATAATTAAAAATAACTATAACAAAGCAATGGTTACAATATAGTGTGTATATCATATATTAATTTTTATTTATTTTTGATAATATATGCACCACAAATTATTCTTCTCTTTTTTTTTTGCTAACAAACCAATATATTTAATTATTTTACTTTTTTCCGTTTCAGTCACATCCAAACATCATCACAACTGCATTTACCGACTGTTCATTCATCGCAATCTTTCCTTCCACTATTGTTGCTACGGTTTCCTCTTCCACCACCAGTCCACCACCTCTACCGTTTGCTTTTCT
>CAJHQP010003773.1:0-63069 GCA_905132765.1 Moricandia arvensis | reverse complement strand
TGTAGAGGAAAAAATTGAAAGAAAGTGAATTTGAAAACATCTCTCATAAACGCATTCACGCATGATATTTATATTTGTTATTGTGTGCGAGGTGCTATTGTGTTGTCGTAATATTTTAAGTCGATTATGTTGGTGTTGTCAACGTGGTTTATAGTATAGACGATTGGTTAATATATTTTATGTTTTTATAAGTAATAATGTGTTGTTGTGTGTATTTTAGTATTTGTTAGTGATGAAGCGAGCCTTGGTTACCAGTGCATAAGTAAATTGAATTTTGAGATATTTCCATTTAGTCTTTATTAACTGTAGAATTTACAGTTTTGGTTTGGCATGGAATTTCGGCTTTCGATTTGATTTAGTTTTTCGACTCTATCAATATATAAAGTATTCATTTATTTATAAAATTTAGTTCGGTTTAGTTTGGGTAACAATGTTAAAAAATACTAATATCCGATAAATTTGGGTTTCTATTCAGTTCCAATTTGTTCCGTTTTCATATAATTTGGAAAATTCGGATAAAATCAGTTTTAGTTATTGGGATTAAATATCGGATAATTTGAGTAAATTTATTTATTTTTTATACATTATTTGGATAATTCATATATATATATAATTAAATGGATAAAAATATTTGGTATTTCATTTTTCCAGGTAATTAAGTTAATAAATAGTGTTTTAAAATTATTTGGTAATTTTAACACTAATTATATGTAATAGTTTTAATTATATAAACAATACTTTAAATATTGCATATCTATTTGGTTTTCGGTTCAGTTCCGACTTTTTTTTCATTCCGGTTTTTCAGTTCTAGAAATATATGAACCGTTCAATTATTTATAAAATTTATTTCAGTTTCAGTTCAGTTTAGGAAACAATTTTAGGAATTGACTAATATCCACTAAAATATTATTTCTAATTCGCTTTGAAGTTTTGGTTTTTTCAGATATTTCAGATAATAAATCAGTCTAAGTCATTTAAATGAAATATTGGGTAATCTTGGTAAATTAAATATTTTGGATATAAATTATTCGGACAATTCAGTTTTTCATGTAATTTGGATAATTTTAAAACATTTTGGATAAACCAATACTGTAGTAATTCGTTTTTTTTTCCAGGTAGTTAAGGTTGAATGTAGTGTTTTAGAAATATTTGGTAATTCTAATACTAAAATTATTTGGTAATTTTCTCGGTTCAGTTTCTATTTAATTTGAGTTTTTTTTTTGGTTTCCAAAGATATATGGACTGTTTGATTATTTTTTAACATCAGTTCAGTCTTGACATAATTAAAATAAACTAATACTAAGTAAGGAACATTATTTTTCTATTTATTTTGTGGAATTTAATGTATAAGCATTTTATGGGATAAATTGGAGTGTAATGTAAATTTTATCTAAACATGTTGATTTTTTTAGTTTCATATGCCAATGCCAGTATAATGTACATTTTCAATAAATTAGAATGTAGGTTAACTTTGACATAACTAAAAGTAACAAATACTAAGTAAAGATAATTACTGTTCTATGGATTTTATAGAATTTCATGTGCAAACATTTAACATTGTCTAACTTAAATATTTAAATATAATAATTTTTAATGCAATGTTTAGAGTTGCGTGCAAGTAATCATTTCCCTTCGCAACTCTACCACCAATTCTGTATATTCATCTTTTACTTTTGCAAATATTTCCATAACTTCCATCATAACTTTTGAATTCTCAAATTGTTATTTAAGCAATGCCTCTATCCGTATCACTCATCCACCAATTTTGCATATTCAATATCTATTACCTTGTGTGAATCTTCTAACTCTTGGATCATAAATTTTGATCGCCTGATTCCAACTCAAGTTAGGCTTTCTTTCCTTGACCGGAACCACCTGTTTTCTGCATCGTCATCTTTGGTCCTCTGCCTCTGCTCCAAATATTAAATTTTAGATTTTCATTGTTTGAGTTGCAACACAAGCTGTGATTTACGTCTCTCCAGCTCAGTCAAATCTTTTGTTGAAACACCTCTTACATTATGTGTTTTCTCCTCAAGTTGTACGTCTTGTATTTGCAGCTCAACCACCAGTTTCTTTCTTTTTCCATTTTCATATTATACCTTCTGTCTTTTCTCTGAAACCCGAGTCTAGCATTTGTTTGTTTTAGTTGCGACTCGAGTTGTGCTTTCTGCTTCTGGAATTTTGTTTCTTGATTAACTTAAGAAAGAGAGTGAAACATGTATGTATAAGCAATCTATAACTGAGGAGCACATCATGTAAAAACGACGATAGTGGTTTTTCACATCTCGTATTTTGACCACATCACCCTGACAGAACTTTGTTGTATATAATATTGAATCAAAAATTAGTTTACTAAATATTTCTTTCTCCTTGAATTTTATAACATATTTTTTTCTTGACGAACACTACTCTCTCTTTTTGCTTACTATATACAAAATTTAAGTAAAAGGAAGTAAATACATTATTTCTAGATTTTACATTGTTTTTTATCTGACCCAAATTTATAGGAGATATAAGAAAACATAAGGAAAAGAACAAACAAAGAAGTAAAGTGTTAAACCTATAAGAAGTTATTTACTACGTTTCATAGTTTTGTCTACAAAGATGGGAGAATCATTGCAAGCAACAATGTCAAAAGCTTAACCTTGAAGTAATCTTGAATAACTCTCCAACATAGCTTTTATAACATGCGAACACAACATCAATAATATTATTTTGGTTAGTGTTTAGTACTTATTACAATCAAACTTAATTGCTTTCTTGGTTGTTTACCTTATTTACAAAATCTTGCATATATATCTAACTTTGTTTGAGACAAAAAAATAGGGGAAAGTCTTTTCTCTCTCAACCGTAACATGATTCTTGAAAGTAAAACTAAACCTTTGCAAGAGTTTCCATGTAAGACACTAAGGATGCTACTGTTGATAGCCATTACAGCGTTGTGACTATTATTAGTACTCTCTCTCTCTCTTTCTCTCTCTCTCTTTCTCTCTCTCTCTCTACGCTCATTGTGACAGCTAACTTAAAGACTGAGACCTAAACCAAGATTCAGTACCTGTATAAGAACAGTTGGGAGGAGACCTAAACTCCACAAGTTCATTGTAAGAGCCCTACAACTTGTCAGTAATAGCCTTGATTACAGAAAGTTCAGCTTCTAGCTCTCCATGCTTGACCTGAAAAGGAAAAAAAAAGAAATCAAGTATAGGGATTTTGAAATGGGAAGCAATGGCTGTCCAAGAAAATAAAACAAAAGGAAGAACATGGCTTCACCTCAACATCATCCAAATCCATATAAACGACTTTGTCTATGAACTCTTTGGGAGAAACTCCAACCTTTGACATTTGGTCTTTGAAGAAACATGTCTTCCGTGCCATCTCTCCACATTTTTACATTTACTGTTGTGGCATAATGTTTGATTTTGTGTTTCTAAATCTTGTTGTTTATATTCTAAGTATAGGCTTTAATTTATGGTTTCGGGTTGTTCCATTTATTGTAGTATCCTTACTTGTGGTAAATTGTGTTCTTGCTTAGTGTTAGTCGTTTAACGTTGATGAGTCGTTTGAGTTGTGATGAGTTGTGATGATGCTAATTACCTCTAATCGAGAAAATGGGAGAAGAAGCCTACAGAGACAAAGAAATAGACTGTCAAAGAAGCCTTATTGTTATAGTTTTTGAAACATCAGATTATTTCATTAGAGAGAAACATCGTTTATGAGGGAAGACTATGACCTTACATAGTTACATTGTACATTTAACTTAGAAGTGTTTTCTTGTGAACTTCAGACTTGCAAACTAAATCATATATCTGCAATAAATCATAAATGGAACACAAACATAACAATATACAAATAGAAAGAAGCAAAAAGTGACAGCTAGCTTTTCTGCAAAAGCATTTGTTTCCTAGCTGGTTTATTTAAAGACGTTCGGTAGTGAACTTTTTTTCTGAAAAACAAAACAGAACAAAAGACATACCACAATAAGCAAATAAAAGTGGAAACCTATAATCTAGTTGCTCTGGCAGACTCCATCCACAAAACAAACCATTTTTTAAATGAACTTTCAATACCATAACTATTTGTCCAACATCTACGCTCATTCCTGCAAAACTTTCCGGAAGAGAAAGAGTAATGTTTTTTTGTCAAGTGTTTATTTATAAAGGCTTTCTTAGCAAGATATAGAGTAATTTTTTGTTTACCTGAAGCGAACATGTCTAAGTTCGCGAGTTCCGTCTATTAGAGCTCCGACTGATGTAAACACCGGCCCCGTCTTGCTCTACCCATTCAGTTTCGGTGTCACTTAGGTTACTGACTGAGACCTCCTCCGAATGATCTGCTTCTTCTTCTTCTTCCCTTGATGAGCCACCACTTCTTGTAGACCCATCACTCGAGGATTTTTGAGTTTTGGAGCCACTTATGCTAGACGGTTTTGATGTCGTTGCAAGACCAGATGAAATGCGGAACATATATTCTTCTTGTGTTGTTGGTTGGTGAGCGAGTGAGTGAGGGATTCATTGCACGGTGGCTGAAACACATTTACAAAGAAAGCCTAATCAATAAACAGTATTGCTCATAACATTATATTTCTTCAAATTTAAGAAACAATTTAAAAAAAAAAAAGGAAGCGGCTGTAATCTAAAACCACATACATGCCATCATTGTCGTGATCATTGAAATGATCAACACTAAATAGGATAAAATTTAGAATGTGGTTAGAAAAATTTAAACAACACTAAATAGGATAAAATTCAGTATATAGAGAATTTACCGAAAAAACTCAATATTTTCGTAGGGGTTAACCTACAAATTTTGAGAAATTTTCAAAAAAATATGACATTATTTTTTAATGCATAGTTGCATCGTGAACTAACATAAGATGATGGTCAAAGAGGTTTGAAACCTTTGTTGTCTATGTTTTTCTAGAGAATATATATTTCGTAGTGGTTAGTTTGTTGATTTACATAGTATATGAATTTTTATTTAATTTAATTGTTAAAACTTTAGAGTTGATGTCCATGTACCATGAAAAAAGTCTTGCATACATTAATATACAGATAGAAAGTAGTTAGAAATTTTAAACAATTATAAATTGAATAAACTTCAGAGTATAGAACATTTACAGAAAAACTCAATATTTTCGTAGGGGTTAACCCACAGTTTTTTTAGAAAAATTCAAAAAATATGATAATCTTGTTTTAATGCATAGTTTCATCATGTATTGATATATGATGATGGTCAAAGAGGTTTGACACCTTTTTTACCTCCGGTTCTCTAGAGAATGTATATTTCATAGTGGTTAGTCCATTTATTTAGGTTATATATGAAGTTTTATTGAATTAATTGTTAAAAAAATAAAAACGATGTCCATGTACGATGAATAAAAGTTTTGAATACATCAATATAAATTTATAATGTGGTTAGAAAAATTTAAACAACACTAAATAGGATAAAATTCAGTATATAGAGAATTTACCGAAAAACTCAATATTTTCGTAGGGGTTAACCTACAAATTTTAAGAAATTTTCAAAAAAATATGACATTATTTTTTAATGCATAGTTGCATCGTGAACTAACATAAGATGATGGTCAAAGAGGTTTGAAACCTTTGTTGTCTATGTTTTTCTAGAGAATAGATATTTCATAGTGGTTAGTTTGTTGATTTACATAGTATATGGATTTTTATTTAATTTAATTGTTAAAACTTTAGAGTTGATGTCCATGTACCATGAAAAAAGTCTTGCATACATTAATATACAGATAGAAAGTAGTTAGAAATTTTAAACAATTATAAAGAGAATAAACTTCAGAGTATAGAACATTTACAGAAAAACACAATATTTTCGTAGGGTTTAACCCACAGTTTTTTTAGAAAAATTCAAAAAATATGATAATCTTGTTTTAATGCATAGTTGCATCATGTATTGATATATGATGATGGTCAAAGAGGTTTGACACCTTTGTTACCTCCGGTTCTCTAGAGAATGTATATTTCATAGTGGTTAGTCCATTTATTTAGGTTATATAGGAAGTTTTATTGAATTAATTGTTAAAAAAATAAAAAAGATGTCCATGTACGATGAATAACAGTTTTGAATACATCAATATAAATTTAGAATGTGGTTAGAAAAATTTAAACAACACTAAATAGGATAAAATTCAGTATATAGAGAATTTACCGAAAAACTCAATATTTTCGTAGGGGTTAACCTACAAATTTTGAGAAATTTTCAAAAAAATATGACATTATTTTTTAATGCATAGTTGCATCGTGAACTAACATAAGATGATGGTCAAAGAGGTTTGAAACCTTTGTTGTCTATGTTTTTCTAGAGAATAGATATTTCATAGTGGTTAGTTTGTTGATTTACATAGTATATGAATTTTTATTTAATTTAATTGTTAAAACTTTAGAGTTGATGTCCATGTACCATGAAAAAAGTCTTGCATACATTAATATACAGATAGAAAGTAGTTAGAAATTTTAAACAATTATAAATTGAATAAACTTCAGAATATAGAACATTTACAGAAAAACTCAATATTTTCGTAGGGGTTAACCCACAGTTTTTTTAGAAAAATTCAAAAAATATGATAATCTTGTTTTAATGCATAGTTGCATCATGTATTGATATATGATGATGGTCAAAGAGGTTTGACACCTTTGTTACCTCCGGTTCTCTAGAGAATGTATATTTCATAGTGGTTAGTCCATTTATTTAGGTTATATATGAAGTTTTATTGAATTAATTGTTAAAAAATAAAAACGATGTCCATGTACGATGAATAAAAGTTTTGAATACATCAATATAAATTTATAATGTGGTTAAAAAAATTTAAACAACACTAAATCGGATAAAATTCAGTATATATAGAATTTACCGAAAAATCAATATTTTCGTAGGGGTTAACCTACAAATTTTGAGAAATTTTCAAAAAAATATGACATTATTTTTAATGCATAGTTGCATCGTGAACTGACATAGGATGATGGTCAAAGAGGTTTGAAACCTTTGTTGTCTATGTTTTTCTAGAGAATAGAGATTTCATAGTGGTTAGTTTGTTGATTTACATAGTATATGGATTTTTATTTAATTTAATTGTTAAAACTGTAGAGATGATGTCCATGTACCATGAAAAAAGTCTTGCATACATTAATATACAGATAGAAAATACTTAGAAATTTTAAACAATTATAAAGAGAATAAACTTCAAAGTATAGAACATTTACAGAAAAACTCAATATATTCGTAGGGGTTAACCCACAGTTTTTTAGAAAAATTCAAAAAATATGATAATCTTGTTTTAATGCATAGTTGCATCATGTATTGATATATGATGATGGTCAAAGAGGTTTGACACCTTTGTTACCTCCGGTTCTCTAGAGAATGTATATTTCATAGTGGTTAGTCCATTTATTTAGGTATATATGAAGTTTTATTAAATTAAATGTTAAAAAAATAGAAACAATGTCCATGTACGATGAAAAAAAATTCTGCATATATCAATATAAATTTAGAATATGGTTACAAAATTTTAAACAATACTAAAGAGGATAAATTTCAATATATAGAGAATTTAAGGAAAAACTCAATATTTTAGTATGGGTTAACCTACAAATTTTGAGAAAATTAAAAACAATATCACAATATTGTTTAATGCATAGTTGCATTTGGAAGGGGGGAATAATGTGGTTAGAAATTTTAAACTACTCTAAATAGAATAAACTTCAGTGTATTGAACATTTATAGAAAAACTCAATATTTTCGTAGGAGTTGTTAACCCACAAATTTTTCAAAAAATTCAAAATGACGACAATCTTGTTTCAACGCATAATTGCATCGTGTACTGATATAGGATGATGGTCAATGAGGTTTGGCACAATTGTTGTCTCATTTTTCTCTAGAGAATAGAGATTTCATAGTGGTTATTCCATTGATTTAGAAAGTATATGAAGTTTTATTAAATTAATTGTTATGATTTAAAAGTTTTGCATACATTAATATAAATTTAGAATGTGGTCAAAAAAATTTAAACAACACTAAAGAGGATAAAGTTACTGAAAAACTCAATATTTTCGTAGGAGTTAGTTAACTTACAAATTTTGAGAAATTTTCAAAAAAAATATGACATTATTTTTTAATGCATAGTTACGTCGTGAACTGACATAGGATGATGGTCAAAAAGGTTTGAAACATTTATTGTCTCTGTTTTTCTAGAGAATGAAATTTCATAGTAGTTTAAAATAATTATTCATTATTTTATGTATTTCATATATATATATAAACAATTAACCAAAAATTATTACATTTTCTATAATATTGATAATTAGTTAGCATAAATTATTGTTTGTAATATCATTTAGATTATTTACCAAATGACCAATCAAATTATAAAAATTACTCCAACAACTCACATATGAATTACATGTGTACAAAAGTCACCTAAGTGACTTCTCAATTGAATTCCTATTAATACAAATTCACAATTATATTGTTTGTATTTAATATGATGCTAAAAAAATTTATTCCATATGGAAAAGTTTTCTTTAAACCACAAAAAGGATTCCACTAAATGTATATGTTAACTCTCTGATGATAATTTTCATATTAATTAGAAAGTTTTTGAATTTGTTTTTATTTTGTAACAAAAACTGATCCAAAAAAGTTTTAATTATAAATGATTTGTTAACAATAATCTTAGTCATTTTAAAAGATTGATGTAAAATATATATGTATATGATTATATTTATTATAATAAAAATCTTAACTTTAGTAATAGTCAATTAAATATGTAAAATACTAAGACTGATTATCATTATTAATACTTTTATTATTTTTAAAGTACTACTATTTTTTGTTATTTATAGAAATAAAAATAGAAAATATCTAAAATATTTCTAAAACTATTTAAGATATATGTTCTTTACAAATTACATGTTTAAGTTAATTTTTCTAAAGATATTTATATAAATGTATTTAATACAATGATTAAAATAATGTAATCCAATTATTTGATATAATGTTTTATATATATATATATATATATATATATATATATATATATTATTTTTATCTTAATTTAATATCATAGACCTAATTCAAAAGAAATGTGACATGTCTAAATTGTATATTGTCAAAAAGAAAAAAATATTATTAAATTTTCATTATTATTACATTCTAAAACTTAACTAATTGATTGATTTTAAAAGATTATAAATTAGAATCACTTATAAAGTTGTAAATTCATCAAAATTTCAGCTTTTTCAATTTAGCTAAAACTGTATTATAATATCACATTATGGATAATTTTATAAAAATTTATTTACAAATGTAATAGGACAAACTAATTTAAATGAAATAAAAAAATAACCATACTTAACTTAATTAAAACCTAAAACAATTGTAGTTCTATTTATGGGAATTATTGCAATTCAATATGTTTTAAAACTATTATTCATATATGTGCATGAGTTTCAAAAAAATATTGATTTATGTGCTAATTATAAGCTCATCTTTATAATTTTATTTGAAAAATTAATTTTCAATTTTTAGTTGGGCACGTTCACATAATACATAAATATTCGTAATAACTGAAATTATTATAAATAATTACAGTTATTACTATTTTCAGTTTCTTTTAATTTACTGAGTATTATAAATAAAGTTTATTATGTAGACACTATTAATTAATTAATTAAAATTTATTACACTTAATGTAATTAAAATTATGCATTCAAAAAAGCATAAATGGGTACGGGTCTAAACTAGCTGGGTATTTCTAAATTTAATGGGTAGTAATTAAATAGACTTCGGACATATATGTAAACATGCATAAATTTACAAAGATTTAAATGGTAGGGTTTAAAATGGGCAGAGCCTAAACAAACCAGGACCGTCCAATTAACATCCGTAGAGGAGACGACCAACTAGATGCAAAGGGTGTTGATGCCTATGCAAATATAGTAAACACACGTACCCATATTCAAAGGTGCAAACTCTCAGTTCTACAAATCCACAGTATTTCACACATCGAGGAAACAAACATTCGGTGTGAAAAGTTTATTATTGAAAGAGAGGAAGAACAATACGAACCAGAGAGAGACAGAGAGAATCATCTTCATTACATCTTGGATTTGGATTGTCGTGCAATCTTGAACCACTCGGTGTGGAAAGAGCCTTCCACATCAGTCCTTTCATATGTATGAGCACCAAAGTAATCTCTCTGAGCTTGGACAAGGTTCGCTGGCAACCTCTCTCTCCTGTAAGAATCAAAATATGCCAGACTTGCAGACATACCTGGCGTGCTAATACCTGAGTTGATACTCAAGCAGACCACTCTTCTCCAAGCTGACTGCCTCTCGATGATCTCTTTTGCAAACTCAGGATCCACCAAGAGGTTAGCCAGTTCTGCGTTCCTGTCATAAGCTTGCTTGATCCTGTCTAAGAAGATTGCTCTGATGATGCACCCTCCTTTCCAAATCCTAGCCAGCTCACCTAGCTTCAGGCCCCATCCTTTCTCCATGCTCTTGGCACGGATTAGGTTCATGCCTTGTGCGTAGCTGCAGATTTTCGATGCGTAAAGAGCTTTCCTCACGTCATCGATTAGCTGTTTCTTGTCAACGGTTTGATCAGTTAATACATCACCAAAACCACCTTCCTTGAAGACTTTAGAGGCCTGCACACGTTCATCTTTTAGCCCGCTGAGGAACCTCGCGTCAAGAGAAGATTCAATGGTGGGAGAAGGAACAGATAGCTCAGCGGCTTGCTGCACTGTCCATTTTCCGGTACCTTTCATTCCCGTTTTGTCCAAAACCTTATCAACCAAATGCCCTTCTCCCTTATCATCCTTGATCCCAAAGATATCCGCTGTGATCTCTATCAAGAAACTCTCAAGCTCACCTTTGTTCCACTCGGTGAAGACACTGTGAAGCTCTTCGTTAGATAATTTCCCAACGGATTTCAAGACGTCATAAGCTTCAGCAATCAGCTGCATGTCACCATACTCAATCCCGTTGTGGACCATTTTGACAAAGTTTCCAGACCCACCTTTCCCTATGTAAGTCACACAGGGACCACTATCTCTAACCTGAGCTGCAACCTTGAGAAGAATGTCTTCTATATTCTTGTAAGCTTCATAAGACCCTCCAGGCATCAAAGATGGCCCGTTACGAGCACCTTCTTCACCACCAGAGACACCCATTCCTAGGTAGAGGAACCCGTTATCAGCCACAGCTTTTTCTCTCCTCTCGGTGTTCTCATACCATTCATTACCACCGTCCACAATGCAATCACCTTTTTCCAAGTAAGCAGAGAGGGTCTTGATGGTTTGGTCGACGGGGGCACCAGCTTTAACAAGCATGATTATAACACGTGGCTTTTGAATGGAGTTGACGAAAGACTCAGGGTCGTGGAAGCCGTAGACGGGAAGATTCCCTTCTTTCTTGGCTCGTTCAACGGTCTCGTCAACTTTGGAAGTTGTTCTGTTGTATACAGAGATGGGGAAGCCTTTCTCAGCAATGTTGAGAGCTAAGTTCTGACCCATCACAGCCAGTCCAGCTAAACCTATTCTAGTTGGTTGAACAGCCATTGTATTCGTCTTCTCTCTGCTGACAAAAGAACAAAAAAAACACCAAAACCAATCTCAAATCTAAGACGCATCAAGATATCTCTTTTAAGCTACACATAGGTAAGTGATGAGATCAAAAGCCAAACTTTGTTTCAGGTGACAATAAACTAATAGATTCAACCAGGGATCAAAGTTTCTAACACATACATACTCGATACATGCAACTAAGGTTCAATCAAGACAAGACAAAGAAGATTATTACAGATCTAGAATAACAAGATAGAACCGAATACTATATAACACTCACATATCAATCAAAACAATTATTATATAGTAGGAATTTCCGATAGAATCTTAGATCAGGACGAGAGATTCATAACACAAGAGCTGGTGAGATCCTCCAATTACACAAAACTTAATCACGTAGTAATTCGAAAAAAGGAGACTGTGAGATCGGAGAAACAAACCTGCTTTTCTCCCGAAATTGATTTGAAAAGATCTGAAACACTGTTTAGTTTTGAGAGAGACTGGAGCTGTTGTTTTGTATGAAAATGAACGGTCCGATTAGCACCAAATAGAAATAAAAAGTTCTTGTCAAAATTTGGCACTCTCGGTTTAGGTGAGAAAATGTGAGTGGTTGTCTTTTCTTTTCTTTTTTCTTTTCTTTTTTCTCTTCTCTCTTTTGGATCCTATTATTATATTATAGTACTTCTTCCGTTTCATTTTAGTTGTTGATTTAGTTTTTTGCACACTGATTAAGAAAAATATTAAATTTTACATATTCTCAAAATAAAAACATCATTACCTATACATTTAACCACATTTCAACTAAATTTTATTGAAATTATAAAATGATACTCCCTCTGTTTCATAATAAGTATCACTTTAGATTTTTAATTTTGTTTCAAAAAAAGTGTCACTCTACAATCCCAATGCAATTTTGTACATTAAATCTAATTTTTACCCTTTTGAATAACCAATAGATTTTTATTTAAATCATTCTCATTTAATTAATCATACATTAAATAGGGATATATTAGTCTATTATACATACTTCTTAATCTCTGTGAAAAGTGTCAAAGTGACACTTATTCAAAAACGGAGGGAGTATATAAAATCATTAAATTTTATATTGAAATTATAAAACGACACTTATTTTGAAACGAAAATTTTACCCTACAACGATAAGTAATTTGAAACGGAGGTAGTAGTAGAAAACTATATATATTCCTTTCATACCTTTGCTATTTCTCTTAATTTGGAAAATTTAGATTGCAAATTTCCACTAATTATAATAATCATGATTTTTTGGTAGAAATGTTAAATTCATATCAGATTTCTCACAATTACAAAAGGAACACTTGCAAAAAGATGTTCTCTCCAATAAATTATTCATTCACCACCAAACAACTGTTTTGGTGCAAAATGAAGAATTTATTGGAAGTCAAACTTTGAAATTACTCAACCTTCAGGTTTCAGTTCATACACACAAGTCAATACCCCTAATAAGTGAATAATTAAATTATGAGGGAACAGTTTAAAACTATAGGACATGAGTTTCTTAATCTTAGGCAGACAAAGTATGAAAAGACACAACAAAGAGAGAGACATTGTAGTTTTGCACAAGCTTTTTGCTGTGAAAGAGTTACAATAACAAAAATAAGAACAGAACTATAACAGAAAGAACAAGCAAAATACTTTTGTAACCCCCCTATATGTAGAAAGATAAACGTATCAGTTAAAGAATGCCCTGAAAGACTTGAACCGTGTCGACTCGAGGTTACCTCTTAATCGATATTTTTCATTCTTCCGGTTTGTTTGTTTTTTTTGTCCATCTCTGTGTCTCTCTCTAGAGACCAAAATTGCACATCTGCACAAACTCCATTTCGTTATCCACGTATTTAGTCCAGAGAGACTTGTATTGGTTCATAGCAATGTCTAGCCATGGTTTCATGTTTCCATTGTAGTGTATCACTGCTGCCTTTTTGATCTCATCCATGCTCACTCCCGGGTTGTAGCCTAACCCAAGCACATGCCAAGATTTGTCCAGTGATTTCGTCTTTCCATAGAATGTGATCAGTCCCGGAGGTAGAGTACCCAATTCCCAAAGAGTTCTGTCTTCATTCTGCTCATAAATAAAACAGAAGATATTCACACAAAGAGATTACTAAGTAAGATTCATACATTATATCACTAATCACGATTGACTTACCAAGTTCTGCCAGTAATGGTATTGATCGGTGCATTTCTCGCGCCTCCAAGCATTGAGATCAAATATATTCATTCCAAAGGCCCAAGCACACGCATTGGGGTTAAAGTTCTCTTTGATCAGAGGATGAGAGAAATTTAGGTATTGACCATATCGATGGAAAGAGCCAAAGCATGTCTCAACAGCTCCATTCACCTTTCCATCCAAGTTGATCTTCCATAAACCAGTCACGTCTTTCTGCACCACAACATCATCGTCCAAGAACAAGATCTTGTTCAGCTTCGGGTACATCTCTGGTAAGTAAAATCTGAGATGGTTCAGCATCGAGAGATATTTTGGGTTCTTGAACTTGAGGTTATGAGCATCTTTAGTTGCGTTCTCCGCCTGGTTCTCAAAGTAAAACTTCTGCAACTTGGCAGACTCGAGCTGCCTCAAGACTGGTGCATAGGAAGAGTTCAAGAACTTGAATTCCTCCACAGATTTTATCTCAACAATGGCGCCACGGTCCAAAGGACGCATCTTAAACCAGACCTTCATAGCTGCAAGATTCATTCTATCAGTCACCACATGAAAGACATGCTTCCAAGGCTCCTCAGCATTCATCACAACCGATCTCACCACAACAGACACAGCAATCACATTGTCCGAGAAAATCGCATAGTGGTAAAGACTCGGATCCTCCACAGCTGAATCAAACGGAGCATCCTTATACTTCTCAGGATTCGAGATCCTCTCTCCCACAAGCCTCATAGCCAAGCAATTAAGACTCTTAGGAACCGACTTGGCTGAGATCAAGCTCGCAACAGCGCCGTTCTTCTTCGCCTTTGCCAACTGCTCTTGAACAGCAAAGATTGTATCTTTCAGCTTCTGAATCTTGAGCTGTGTATCGTAACTCTCTTTAGACTCAACAATCATCATCCTCGCGGTCTTCACCTTATCTTTAACTTCTTTCTCAAGCAGCCTAAACGCATCTTCCTCAAGAGCACTCCCATCTTCAGATACGCCAGCTTTCAAACCAGGCTTCGACTGTAGATCAGAGAAGTTGATAGCCAGATCTTCAAAGAGCTTAAGCTGCTTGGAAGCGTCAAGCTTGAGCTTCCTAGCGTAAGCAGCATAAGCATTGACAAGTGTGAGGTGATCAGTGGCTTGCTTGTGGATCAGATCCAACCTAGTTTTCAAAGGATCCGATTGTAAAGCCAAGAACGTCCTCTGCATATACGCGTTTCCTACACTCGGCAATGTCTAACAAAAACGAACAATCGAAGCTCAGATTCAAAGTATTCATTCTAGATTTTGATCGAATCAAAGGAGATAAAGAAGAGAATTGAGGAGACGTACATGATCGTGAGGAGGCTGATGACGAGAGGAGTTGAGGAAGACGGAGAAGGTGGCGAGGAAGAGGAAAGAGAACAAGGCGGAGATGAAAATCCGGTACGAGAAGAAACTCCGAAGGCCGGATCCGACTCCGCCGCCACGGCCTCCACGGAAGGCCACCGCCATTGCTACAGATACACTTTTTTCACCTATACCACTCAGTTAATTTCCAGATCGAATCGTCGGTAAGCTTGCTTCTTTGGAGATGAGTGAGTTAACCTCTGGAGAGTGACGGAGGATAGATAGATCTCAAATCATTTTATTAGTGAAGAAAACACGTTAATGCATTAAACAAATCAATAATTAAGTGCAGAGTTAACAGACAAATTAAAGATATGTAATGGAGAGGAAGCGATTGTGATTTGTATTTGTGACGAGTGAAGTGAAATTCATTTCCGCGTCGGTGGTGCGATTCGTTGACAAAGCTTAACTTTGTGTTTTACACATTCACACCTATTATTTCGGTTATTTATTTTTAGACCCTTTAACTATTTTTAAAACATGGGCTTTAGTGTAGCGGGCCGAAGCAAGAATAGATCCATCTTGAAATTAAGCGACAAACGACACGTAGTTTTCATCAAAAAAAAAAATTAAACACCACGATGTTCACTGTTCCCCAAGAATGCATAACTCTTTAAGTCACAGACTTGGAACAACAGAGAGATCAAATCTTTGTCTGCACTGCTCACATATTTCAGCCGACCTGTTCTTTCGAAATCAGCACAGTCCTGCAACATGATCATACATACACAGCATATACAGAAGTGGAACATACTAGTGAGACAAGATGTAGATATAGTTTTACTATCACAAACGTCAATGAATCCGTAAGAAACTAGTGGACTCCTGCAACAAATACAATTAAGCTCCACTGAGAGAATCAGAGATTACCAAAGCTATTACAAAAGGTAACATGTAGGTTTGCTCTATCCAGATCATGCAAACTATCATATACTAAAGAGTAAAGAATACCCATGATTCATCTTCATGCCATGACTGCACTTCTATATTACAACAACTATGATGACAATGTAACTTGACAAACATTTGCAGCTTCAAAGTTTTAACATGATTTATTTCATAAAAAAAAAGGAATATATACAACTTGAACATTATCGCACTCACGATAAGTGAGTGCTGCTTACCAGAAAACAAAGCGGTTCAAGGATCTCGCCTCTTACACCGTGTGGCTATTTACATGGCGAACAGATACTTCAGATTCCATTAACTTATATCTCTACCCGGCAAGGAAAAGACTGGTTTCACTCCTTTGTGATCTCCTCTGCCTTTCATAGTCAAGATCATCAGTAGGAAGCTCAAACCGGCAAACCGGGCAAGTATTCCTTATCCCCAGCCAAGGCGTAATACACTCTCCATGATACAAATGCCTACAAGGGAGCCTCTTCACTTCCTCCTCTAGGACCATTTCATCTTTGCAGACCGCACAAACCATGTCCCCTTCTTCCAATGTAAGTTCCACAACAGGAAGATCCTCGATAACCCTTTTGGAAGCAGGAGGATTCCCCCTGATTCCAGCCTCGTTATCAAACATGTGCTCAATAATCGCATCATCATCACCATCACCCAAACTAGCTAGATACATGTAATAGCTAGGGTCGATATCGCCAGGGTTGATTGTGATTCCTTCAGCTTGTTCGATATAGTTAACAACGTTGTTAATAGTTATCAAAACCTGCCAGTCAAGCTCATGTTCTTCTTCTTCTTCTTCATGATCATCCCTTGATGAAGCTCTGGATTGCGAAGACAACTCTTCTTCTTCTTCATCGGATCTACTAAAAGCCCTAACCGTCCAGTTAATAGCGTTCTGCACCTCCTCCCATTCTTCAGTTTCATCACCCAAGTCGTAATCCCAAACCGGAGGAAGACCCGCACCAACCTCGACCTGACCCGAGTCATCTGCTCCGTTCTCAGTATCCCCGTAGGTAAAATCGAACACGCCATCTTCATAATCCGAATCCGAATCGAGACCGGTAACTCGAAGCCCTTGCTGATCCGACCCGGATCCGGACTCACACCTAGTCCCCAAGACTATCTCCTCTTCTTCTTCCTTAGGTTCATAAAAGCCCCAAACATTGAAAACATCGGTGTTTATCCCTTCCGATCCCAAGTACACAGACGCATCAACCTCGGAAGATTCTCGATCGAAGAAATCAATGGGATTGATGTACGGAGCGAGCTCTGAATCTGATCCAGAATCTGAAATCGGGCCTGCGAAAGGGAAATAAGGATCGCAATCGATGTCTCTCTCGTTGAACAGAGAGTCACAGACGAATACGCTCGTAGCCTCACCATCCTGTGTAGAAATCGAACTTTCTACGGTGGCACCACCGTCTTCCGCCTCCTCTTCGAGGTTGATTACGGGACCGGGCTTCGTCGACGCCATTGCTGAGTTTCAGAGCAACAAAATTAAAAAAAATGAAAAATGGAAAATGAATATTTCAGAGGGAAAATCGTATGATATGATCTGATGACGTGTCACTGAAAAAGTGATGACGTGTAAAAAAGATGCGCCGTTGCCGGCCATCGAACCCGGGTCACCCGCGTGACAGGCGGGAATACTTACCACTATACTACAACGACTTTGTTGTTTCAATTTCTCAACCGTTACAATTCAAACTAGGAACCAAGTAAACCGAACCGAGTTAGTTGTAACGTTTTGATCCCGCGTTTAGATATACCACTGAGATTGTGTTCGTAATGACTCTTGAGTCATGCCGGAGAATCTCAGATTCTTGCTTATGACCAGAGCAGTTGTTTCATTCCAGTTGTCTGTAACAAAGAAGCTAATTTCACACCGAAGAGTTCGTGTCTTGTCTTACTTTACTGATTTCGTGAAACAAGTGAACTCAATCAGCACGACGAACTTTTCAATTGTTTACAAAGAATGTGCCAAGCAAGGAGCAGTAGAGGTAGGCAAGCAAGCTCATGCTCACATGATACTATCTGGGTTTCGTCCCACGACGTTCGTGCTGAACTGTCTGCTCCAAGTGTACACAAACTCTAGAGATTTACTCTCTGCTTCCATGTTGTTCGATAGAATGCCTCTGAGAGATGTTGTTTCGTGGAACACAATGATAAATTGTTACGCGAAGAGTAAAGACATGGTAAAGGCCAGTTCTTTTTTCGATATGATGCCTGAGAGAGATGTTGTGTCATGGAACTCTATGCTTTCTGGATATTTGCAAAACGGTGAGAGTTTGAAATCTGTTGAGATTTTCGTAGACATGGGGAGAGAAGGTGTTAGGTTTGACTGTAGAACGTTTGCTGTGGTCTTGAAAGCGTGTTCGTGTTTAGAGGATAACAGTTTAGGAATGCAGATTCATGGGGTTGTTGTTCGAGTGGGTTGTGATGCTGATGTGGTTGCTGCAAGTGCGTTGTTGGATATGTATGCAAAGTGTAAGAGGTTTGACGAGTCGGTTAGAGTGTTTCGAGGTATTCCGGTTAAGAACTCTGTCTCTTGGAGTGCTGTGATCGCAGGTTGTGTTCAGAATAACTTGTTGTCGTTAGCTTTGATGTTTTTCAAGGAGATGCAAAAGGTTGGTGGTGGAGTGAGCCAGTCGATTTACGCTAGCGTCTTGAGGTCATGCGCTGCGTTGTCTGAGCTGAGATTAGGTGGTCAGTTACATGCTCATGCCTTAAAGACTGATTTTGCAGGAGATGGTATAGTGAGAACGGCGACGTTGGATATGTATGCAAAGTGTGATAATATGCAAGATGCTCAAATTTTTTTTGACAAGTCAGAAAATCTTAATAGACAGTCTTATAACGCAATGATTACTGGTTATTCGCAGGAAGAGCATGGTTTCAAAGCTCTACTTGTGTTTCACCAGCTCATGTTATCTGGTCTTGGGTTTGATGAAATAAGTTTATCAGGAGTGTTCAGAGCTTGTGCCTTGGTGAAAGGTCTTTCAGAGGGGCTTCAGGTTTACGGTTTAGCGGTGAAAAGCAGCTTCTCACTAGATGTCTGCGTTGCAAATGCTGCTATTGACATGTACGGGAAATGCCAAGCTCTGGGTGAAGCCTTTCGTGTATTTGATGAGATGAGAAGAAGAGATGCTGTGTCTTGGAATGCGATTATAGCAGCACATGAGCAGAACGGGAAAGGATATGAGACGCTTTCTCTTTTTGTCTCAATGCTCCGTTCTAGTATCGAACCTGATGAGTTTACTTTTGGAAGCGTGTTGAAAGCTTGCGCTGGTGGTTCTTTGGGCTACGGTATGGAGATTCATTCTAACGTTGTTAAGTTAGGAATGGCTTCAAATTCCTCTGTTGGTTGCTCTTTGATCGATATGTATTCAAAGTGTGGAATGATAGAAGATGCAGAGAAGATACATAGTCGGTTGTTTCTTCTAGGCAATGTTCCTGAAGAGGTTGAAAAGATGCACAACAAGAGACTGCAAGAACTGTGTGTTTCATGGAACTCAATCATTTCAGGATATGTAACGAAGGAACAGAGCGAAGATGCTCAGATGCTTTTTACTCGGATGATGGAGATGGGCATAACTCCTGACAAGTTTACTTATGCAACGGTTCTTGATACCTGCGCGAACCTAGCTTCTGCTGGATTAGGCAAACAGATTCATGCTCAGGTCATCAAGAAAGAGTTGCAATCTGATGTGTATGTCTGCAGCACCCTCGTTGACATGTACTCAAAATGTGGAGATCTTCATGATTCAAGATTGATGTTTGAGAAGGCCCTGAAGAGAGATTTCGTCACCTGGAACGCCATGATTAGCGGGTATGCACATCACGGGAAAGGAGAGGAAGCTATAAAGCTGTTTGAGAGAATGATACTCCAAAACATCAAACCGAATCATATAACTTTCATATCTATACTCCGAGCTTGTGCTCACATGGGTCTAGTCGAGAAAGGACTCGAGTACTTCTACATGATGAAGCAAGAATATGGCTTGGACCCTCAGCTACCTCATTACTCGAACATGGTGGATATATTAGGGAAATCCGGAAAGGTAGAGAAAGCATTGAAGCTTATTCGAGAGATGCCATTCGAAGCAGACGATGTTATATGGAGGACGTTGCTAGGAGTCTGCGCCATACACAGAAACAATGTAGAGATTGCGGAAGAAGCAACAGCTGCTCTGTTGAGACTGGATCCACAAGACTCTTCAGCTTATACTCTTTTATCGAATGTGTACGCAGATGCAGGAATGTGGGAAAAGGTTTCGGAGTTGAGGAGAAGTATGAGAAGCTTTAAGCTTAAGAAGGAGCCTGGTTGCAGTTGGGTTGAGCTCAAAGATGAGCTTCACGTGTTTTTCATTGCAGATAAGGCTCATCCTAGATGGGAAGAGATCTATGAAGAGATTGGTTTGGTCTACAGTGAAATGAAATCGTTTGATGATTCTTCTTTAGTGCCACAGGTTGAAGTAGAAGAGCAAGACCAATGGTACTACTGCTAAATGTGTTGTATGGAGACAGATGAGGTTTCTGAGTTTGGTACATTTGCGTGATTCACCCATCCTAAGTTTACCATAAAGAATTTAATTAGAGTATTCATTTTTGTAACTTATTAGCATACAATGTATAGTAGTGTTGTTTGTTATGAATGCATACTACATTTATTGACAGTCATAGGCAGTTTCAATAAAGTACTTAGCTCTCTGTTTTTCATACAAAAAATGTCACTACAAGGATAACAATAGGTGAGGAAACTAATAAAATCACAACAGATAGTACCAAAATTGATAAACAGTAAAAACAAAAACAGAGTTTTTCATGAAGAGTGCAAATCTTCTGAAAACAAATAAAAAACTGATCTATTGTGCTTAACATTTTGTGATTATGATGTGGAGGCAATATCATCTGTTGTTTTCATGCGCTTTGCATCGAGCTCTTCTTGGATATTATCTTCTTGCACTGCTACTTCTTCCTCTTTTAGTTCTTCATGGTGTTGAGTAAGATGGCCATTGACTGCTTCATGACCAATAAGAGAGACATGTTTGCTCGTTATCTGGCGACCAGCCCTAAGCTTTGGACCCCAATGCTTCTCTGGATTTGGTAGAAACCGAGCTACTTTCTTTGCCTGCGCCTTGCTCAGGGAACCAATGTGACGCGAAAAATCAACCTGTCGGTAACAGAAAAAAAAGATTCAAGCTTTCAATGTTACTAACAATTCAGAGAAAGCGAGCAAAAAAGACCTGATGTGATGGTTCTTTGGACAAGATCACACTTCCGGGGAGTTCAGGGGCTTGCGCCTTTATAGGATGATTCTTAACCTACAACAAACATCATCAACCAAGTCAAAAACAAGACTTGGTTAAATGAAACACTAGTCACATTCTGAATCACCGGTTAAGTTTACCCAGCAACGCATGATGTCCCAGATAACCTCCATAGGGGCATCGGTTTTCATGCCGAGAGGATTCACATGTGTTCCCGAGATACGGTAATTAGCATTGATAACAGCTGATCGAAACATAGCAGCTGATGGTGAAATGCATTTCAGCGTCGCACAAAGATTATGCAGACTCAAAAACAGAGGAACATCTAGCAACTCCTGAAAACAAGAAATAGATAGTAGAGAATCAACAATCATTTCTTAACGGTTTATTCTGAAAAAAATGTATACAAAAAGATTCTACAACTTGCCTCAGAGATCGTGGTAAGTACAGCATAGATCCGTTCATAAGCAGGATACCTGTCTTTCATGGATTGAACACTGTTCAAAACTGAAGTTACCCATTCTTGATCATGTATTGGAGCAGACCATATCGGTCCACCCATGTTATATTTCTTCCCACAGTGGTTGCAATCCTGTGCCACAACTGGACCAATTGCTGGAAGATACCTCACACTGTTGTTCTGCCAAACAAAAATTTGATGATAGAATATTTATAAGAAAATGGTTTCAAGATAGAAATTAAAGTGACCACACACATAACTGCAAGAGTATAACAGAAAGTGGGAAAACAACAAGAAGCATTGGCTATAGTCCAAGTTTCTATCATCTTAGGAGGTGCATTGCATAGAGAATGTTCAAACAGGCGCATATACCTTAGGAAGAGACCTTCCAACAGGTTGAAGATGAAATGAATCACAACCAATGCATTGATAGACGTAAGAAAGCTTCAATGGAGTGTTCTTCATTGCACTCGCCGAGCTGTGACAATTTGATTAAGCTTTGAGGTTTCAGTCAATCAAAAAAACAAAACAAAACATTTTGTTAAATATGTATGTAAAGTCTATAATTAACAGAGGAAAAACTCACGTGTAAACGCGTACAAAGACACGGACATAGAAATCCATCTGCACTGATAGCACCGGAACAATATACCGCTTGTAGCGGTTTGCGTGGCTCTACATTTAAGAAAAGATTAACCAAAAGGTGAAAAGGCACATAAGAAAAATGATATTATATATCGTAAAAGTGGAAATGGCTAAGATAAACAAACCTCGATGCTGGCAAGGAGGATCCTCAAAGCCATCTCATGACAATACTTCCCTCTCAATGGGTAAGAACCATATCTGATACATCAAAGATTAAAGATCAGTTTAGCCAAATGGCATTACATGTTGAGAGGTGTGACGGGGATGAAACACTCACTTGGAATAACAAACTTCACCATTACCGCCACATAACACTGCCATGTCAGTTGCTGTGCACATCAGCAATCCACCATCCGCGACTGATTGAATAGCCGAGTCAAGGAAAATAGAAGGTGATCCATACGGATCAAGATCAACCTAAGAACATAATTAACCAGGATTAGTTTCCAACTATAACCAGTATGCAAATGAACACAGGATAAAAAGGATGCAGTACCACATCAAATTCGTTAGGGTGGGTAAGCATATGGACACGAGCATCGGTATGATGTGACTCCACCTTTGAAATAGCCAGCGAGCCATTGAACTCTATGTTTCTCTGGCAAGCTTCCACCGATGCTTTTTGAAAGAAAAGGGACACAATGTTAGTATACTGACAAGAGTTCCACAAGTCCCAACAATCTAATTCATTAAGAATCAAATAAACGATTACCAAGGTCATTGTCCAGCGCCACAACCTGACCAATCCCTTCTATTTCGCGTGCATATCTTAAAGCTCGCAGCCCAGAAGCAGATAAAGCCTGGAATGCAACAAAGTTATCTTAAGTGCAAGATAACAAGTTAACAACAAGACAGTGAATAATAGAGAATAGAGGAAGACCTCGAGCACTTTCGGTGGCTTGAGTTCTTTAACTGCAACGCCTTCTGTTTTTTTGGATGCAGAGCTTGGTCCGTCTTGGTGTTCACCGTTCTCACAAGGAGGTCCTCGCTTGGAAACTTGAGAAGAATCCTTGTCGATTTTAATGGAAGCTGATCTATTTCTTTTAGAAGACTTAGCTTCATGCTCTTGCTTGCGTTTGGATATAAATTCTCTTAGGACAGCAATAGACATGTCTCTATTGTTGACCTAACCAAAGAAAGTTATAACCAAGCAAGCATCTCTCAGTGTGACATATATTAACTTATGGAACAGACTCTAACAATCAAATACCATCCAAAAGTTTATATCTTTTGGTTTCTCAAACTATAGAAAACAGAGTTCTCGGAGATTCATAGACTAAACCAAAGTATAGCTCCACAAGGAGTAATCAGCTCTAATCAATAATGTTCAACAAAGCTGCGAACTTTGAAAACAAAAGCAACTAAGGCAATACAGATTGAAGAGAGATACAGTAAGAAGAACCTGGGCTTTATTGAAGAAGACTTGGTTCTTCTTGTGCAGGAGAATCTCAGCTTCTCCTTCCTTGATAACCGTGTAGTCATTCAGATCCGATTCCATTGCTTAACCTCACTTATCAACAGGAGACTCTTACAGAAATTATCCCCTTCGTATTGTATGCCAATGCGAATGCTCTGGGAGATTAGCTTTTAAAACCCTACTCTCCATTACAAAAAAAAAAAAAAGACAGTTGATTTGTACTAGTAATTAAAATTGAATTTGGACATAAAATTAACAGAATAAAACAAAACGGATACGAATGTAAGAAAAGCAAACGTTAGGGACGAGACTAGTAAAAAAAGCATTAAGCAGAAAATTTGGCCCATGCAGGTTTCGAACCTGCGACCTTCGCGTTATTAGCACGACGCTCTAACCAACTGAGCTAATGGGCCTTTGCTAAGTTGTGAGCCCTAATATATATTTCACAAGACGAGTTTCTCAGCTAACAAAGAATATATACATGTTGACTAATGTTGCTGCCAAAAACATGTGTTATAGCCTTTCAACATTGCTACGTCCAATGGAAACATGTCTCTTCTAGCTAGGTAAGGGATTTTTAAGTACGGCCGAACCATGTGTTTGGTCGATGTTTACTATACTAGCAACGTTGATACGTGCCCATCACACGATGGAGCAAATTAAAGGAAGGTTTAAGACTCCAAATGAGACTAGACTTTGTTGACTTTGCCAAGTTTTAGATAGTCTCGACTCTTCTTGTTCCTCGTTACCATTTCAACAAACACAAGAACACAAGGAAAATAAAATTCTGCAAATGTCCAAGGGTGAAAATGTAATTTAAGGTACATGGACAAGACACTGCTACGTACACAGGTGTGGTTCCTCTGGCTCAGCCAGCACGCCTCCCAGGAAAGTCAAAAACTTACCTACGTATCAATTACATATCGACACGTGTTCTTCAGACCACATCACCCATCTTGGTCCGTTACCTCACTGTTTAGACTTTGTTTTAATTACTTTCTGACGTCTTTTAGCTGTCTGTAAAATATATGAACGGTACTAACTACGTCACCTGAGACGACTAAGATCTTCTCTTGTAGATTCTTGTGCCCCCATGGAAATTAATAAGATTTCAAAAATCATTTCACTTTGTTTAGTAAAGTAAATGCATTCTTTATATACAATGGTGGTACAAAAAAAGTTGGTGTTGAAAACCAACGTACATATGTTAATGTTAAGTTTTATTGATAACTTTGTGGAAAGTTATAATTAGAGGTCATACGTATATCCTAAAGAAAATGCTTTGATATTCATTGTCCCAAACAAATTGGTCGAGTATGCAAAAACACATAATAATAAAGCGGAATTCAAAACAATAATTCTTTTAGTCAACAATATTATAATGAAATTGTTTATGTTTGGTATCTCTAAATCAGATATTACCCATGAACAGAAAAATATATCTTACCGTTCATGGACTCACCTAAAAGACTTTAACTCCCGAAACTCTGGCAAGCAATGTCCAAATATAGAAGATTGGAGAATATAGTTAAATCTACTTTCAAAAGGTTAAAGAACTAATTAACAAACCCAATAAAGTATACATTTATATGTATGCATGTGATATAAATATATTTCTCACATGTTATTTTCAGTTTAAACAATAGCATTACTTTAAGAATGTTATATCGACTTAAAAGTTAAAACCAAAACAAACAAACAAAATAACTGATATGATATCACCAAGTATTAATCAATATATAAAACATATACGTACATTTATATGTATGATATGATAAGAGTTTTCTCAAACAAATAGTCTACGATTATGACTTTTGATTCTTGACTCATAATAAACGATTTATAATATATTTAGAAAATCGATTAAGAGGGATTTCTCAAACAATGTATAAATGCATAAAAAGAAAGAGAAAATATAAGAAAAGGTAGGTCTGAAACTTGAAGGATGTCAAGTAGATAGGAGCCAATAGACATGCGACACATATATGTCCATATTAAGGTATGAGAGTTTTTTCTGCAACTCGTGAAGTTGAAAATGATGATATCTGCTTTCGTATTATTGTAGAAGCCCAATGTGATTCCCACTCTCACTCGCCTTTACCACTTGGACAATTTTAATATTTTCATTTTCATTGGTAAGTTAATATACATGAAGTACATAACTACATAAACACATGTAAGTTATGCTATATCCATATCAATGTTTCAAAAAAATGTCTATGAACTTAGGTAATGTATGTAAACCTTAAAGAGTGGAAATACAGTATCTAATTATCTCTATATAGGCATGAATTATAACCAGAGAACATACACTTCATTTCTCTTAGTAGCAACTCATTGCAAACAATGGCGTCTCTGTAACACGCGTTTAGAAAAGAGAGTGTGAGAATGTTTTAACCTTTTTGTAAAGGAGGGAGGAGAGAGAAAGAGTAAAGAAGTAGAGAGAGAGAGAGATGAAACACACCAGATACATCACCAAACCCTAATAATCTCTCATCCTCACAAGTATCTTATCTTTATAGCTTTTAAAGATTTTCAAAAGCTTTCTTCAGATTCACAATCTCATCAAACACACACAACCCTTCAGAAAAAGAAAGAAAGAACAAACAAAAGATCTAGAGAATAAACAAGAACCCTACTACAATCAAATCAAAACCAAACCAGGAAGCAAACCTTTCCTCTTTTATTCTATTCTCTCCTCTTCTTGTTCTTGAACAAACTAGGGTTTTATTTTATAGTCCAAAAGAAAAGATCTCTCATCACAAAAAGCAAACACCAAACTCATGTTTATGTGTGTGTCTGTATATAGATAAACATTTACATCACCTAATAAGGTTACATATAAAAGAAGAAGGAAAAATGGGAAGGGGAAGAGTAGAACTAAAGAGGATAGAGAACAAGATCAACAGACAAGTGACGTTTGCTAAGCGTAGGAACGGTTTGTTGAAAAAAGCTTATGAGCTTTCTGTTCTCTGCGATGCTGAGGTTTCTCTCATCGTCTTCTCAAACCGTGGCAAGCTCTACGAGTTTTGTAGCACCTCCAAGTAATTATATATCCTCTTATCTCTCAACATATGTGATAAAGTTAATAGATCCATGTATAAATCTTTATAAAATGTTTAGATCTTGTGACGTTTAGCTTTCTTGATTTTGGTTCTTGATTACTTTTGACATTCTTAATTTTTAGTGTTTTTTAAAAAAAAAAAATTGAACTCTTAAGGTTTTGATTATATATAGATTATTCTGTTTTAAAAGGTTGAATTTAGAGATCTGATCTCTTCTTAGGGGTAATTGAGTAGATTCTAAATGTATATAGGTTACAGAAGCGTCATAATGATATCCTAATATTATTGTCTCTCTATCTACACAGATATATATGTCTGATTAGAAATTATTAAAGTGGTTAAAGATTCACAGATTTCAATAAAAAAATATAGAGATCCAACGTAGAATATGCATTAACCAGTCTCTAGTTCATGCAGACATTTAAGCACCAAATACAATTAATTACATATGTTTTCATTTAATAATTCAACTAAAATCTTCTTTTTAACTTTTTAGTATTTGTTAGTTTCTTATACTTCAGAGTTTTTTTAGTGCTTTGATATTTCAGCATGCTCAAGACACTGGAGAGGTACCAGAAGTGTAGTTATGGTTCGGTTGAAGTCAACAACAAACCTGCCAAAGAACTTGAGGTCTGAATCTCCACCACTCTTACCATATTTTAAGTAAACTAATTTTGTTTGATATAACGAAGACTAATGCTAGAGCTATGGCTTCAACATTAAAGATTCACAGATTGTAATAAAAAATAAAATTTCCAGTCAATGAGTCTAATATTAACGTCTCTTTACTTGGCATGTTTTGTTCAGAATAGCTACAGAGAGTATATGAAGCTGAAAGGTAGATATGAAAATCTGCAACGTCAGCAGAGGTATGTATGTGTATATACATTAATCTGTATGCTCACATATAAACAGCTTTGAATTGGTGTTAAGGGTCTATATGTTTGCTGCAGAAATCTACTTGGAGAGGACCTTGGACCTCTGAACTCAAAGGAGCTAGAGCAGCTTGAGCGTCAACTAGACGGCTCACTTAAGCAAGTTCGCTGCATCAAGGTGGTTTTTATTATGATCCATTTGTATATATATAGAACACACTTGAACTGGTTTAGATGCTTGTTTCGTGTAGACACAGTATATGCTTGACCAGCTCACTGACCTCCAAGGCAAAGAGCATATCCTGCTTGAAGCCAATCGAGCTTTGTCAATGAAGGTACCTATATGGTGTTTATCTCTCCTCTAGTTTCTTTATAGATGCTCAAAACTCTCTCTATATAGTCCCCATTTTTATATATGAGTCTGAACATGCCCTTTGTTGTGCTTTATTTAGCTGGAAGATATGATTGGTGTGAGGAGTCACCAAATAGGAGGAGCATGGGAAGGTGGTGATCAACAAAATGTTGCCTATGGACATCATCATCAGGCTCAATCTCAGGGACTATTCCAGTCTCTTGAGTGTGATCCCACTTTGCAAATGGGGTAAACCAAACAACTTGTCTTGCCTTTTACATCATCAACTTGGATCATAAACCATTCAACAGTTTGATAAAGCCCAACACTGTATTTTGATAAGGATTTCTAATGTAGATTGTTAACATTTGTTGTTGTGGTGATTAAAACAGATATAACCATCCAGTGTGTTCAGAGCAAATGGCTGTAACGGGGCAAGGTCAGTCCTCCCAACCAGGAAATGGATACATCCCTGGCTGGATGCTGTGAGTGATACTTCTTCTACCCTCCCAGTAAGGATCTTGAAGCATGCAAGTGGTGGGTTCTTGATGATGAAGATGAGATGGATTCTATGAATAAGTATGATTTTGTGTTTATGTATGCTGCATGTGACTTTTGATTTCTAAACATAACTGGCTATAGCTGTAATAGCCTTTAACATTCAGTATCAGGAGATGTTTGTGCCTTTTGAAACCTTGCTTATGTATAAATGGATTGTAATATTATTGTGTGAAATGTTTATATTAACCATGTCTCATCTGGTTAACTACATTATCGTTCTAACAGGTTAAAAACAGTTGAGTGAGCACCACCTCATGCTAGTTTCCTCACTTGTCCTACACACCTGAACGTACCTCACTTGTCCTACAGAGCGACTTGAACTGCTCCAGTTAATAGTTTAGACAACTCTTCTTTGAGAAAAAAAAAGATGTAGCCGGCCCAACATGGGGATTACAACGTACGATGAAAGCCCAATTTGATGTTTAAATTTGGAGCAATCTCATCAATTCGTGAGCTTCTGACTCCAAAGCCCAGTTTGAACGATTGGGTTAATATTGGGGGTCTTATTAGCACTTAAAATCTACTGAAAACTTTTAATCTGCAGTAGATTTTAAGGACTTAAAAACAGTAAAATTTATTGGTGTATTTTCTTGAGAAATACCATAAGAAATATAAATGATGGGTTTGGTGATTAAAATATAATTGATTAATAATTTGGTCAAACAAACTTCAAAGGTTGACTCTTTACATCCCCATATGTAAGCTTTGTGAGAAGAAAAAATATATTAAAAAAAAACACATGTTTTATATTCTTTTAGTAATCAATATAAAATCTGAACTTATAAGAAAAAGATCAAACAAATATAGTATTTAATCTTGTTTATATATATAATATAATTAAATTAACTGAATCCGCGTAATTTGAAGATTATTATGGTAGAGCTTAATATAACAATGGCTACAACTGTATTCAGACAGAAAGGGTTAACAAAACGGTCACAAACAAAAGAGACAACCGACAAAAAAAAAAGACAGATCATTTGTTTTGTTTTTGAGCTTTGTAATTGAAGAAAGTTGTTATCTTTTTCCCCCACATTCTTGTCCTCGTCTTCTTTCTTCTTCCCAATCTCTCTGACGAGCTTCGATTCAGTTTCCGTGTTCTTCGGTGATCACCCACCAACAGGATCTGCTCCACAAACAATCTCCTCGTCGCATTCCCAACTCAAAAGTTTCATCCTTTTAGCTCAAAGGATCGCCATTGTAATCTGGAGAGTTAGCTTTACATCGAAACTGAGATCTGTCGGTTCATAAACTCTAATCAATCTTTGATCTTTTATTGTTTAATTGATTAGTAAGAGAGAGAGAGAGAGAGAGAGAGAGAGGAGAGGGGTCGTGTTAATCCGGAATGTGTGGTTGACTTAGAGTGAGAGATTCTGGATTTTTTCGAGGAGAGTAATAAATGTTCTTCCCTGGTTTTGCGTTGTTGTGATTACATATTTTGAGATCTGGGCTCCTTATTATTGCTGCAGAGAGAGAGAGAGAGAGTTTCTTCTTTTTCTATTGGTATTTCTACTCAAGAGTGGAGTTTGACTATAGCCTTGGAATCTGTTTTGATGAAATCGTCTTGAGCAATGTGTGAAGCAGAGAAGTCTTTATACCAAAGGAAGCTCTGGGAGATGAAGGTTAAGTTTCTAGGAGATACCAAGATTGACAAGTTCAACAGCTCCTTGGTTTCCAGGTCTCGTATGAGCCTTTGGATGATTCGTGCCATCACCATTTTGTTGCTATGGAGTTGTTTTGTTCATCTAGTGGCTGTGGGAGGGATGTGGGGACCTCGATTGTTGAAAGGCTGGCCTTCTTGTTTCAATCACCATCATTTCCCCAAAATGGCTGCCCAAGACATGACTTCTCTTCCTATGAAAATCGCCCTCCCTCCTAAAAGTAAGTAGCTTCACTGCAACACTCTTAGCATGTTTTAGTTTTTGTCTATTGAACTCATACCATAGTTGTATCTTCTTCACCATATTGCTTGTTTTTGGTTTTTATACTTTTGTTTCGTTTTGACACAGGGATATATCATAACAATGGCTATCTTATGGTTTCTTGCAATGGAGGACTCAACCAAATGCGAGCAGCTGTAAAGATCATAACTAATCTGTTTGCTTTGTCAATGAGTCTTTTCAGAGACCTGACTCTTGGACTTTGTTTGCTTTTCTTCAGATATGTGATATGGTCACTATTGCAAGATACATGAATGTCACACTTATTGTACCAGAGCTTGACAAGACCTCTTTTTGGAATGATCCTAGGTATTATTGTTGCCATCCCATCTCACTCACTCAGAGCTTCTTTCTGGTTTTCTTCTTTTAATTGATGTGTAGCATCTCTTAAATGTTGTTGATTGGATTCTCATGTGGACAGTGAGTTCAAAGACATATTCGATGTGGATCACTTCATAACTTCTCTAAGGGATGAGGTTCGTATACTCAAAGAGCTTCCTCCAAGGCTTAAGAGAAGGGTTGAGCTTGGGGGGTACCACACCATGCCTCCTATTAGCTGGTCCAACATGTCCTACTACCAAGACCAGGTTATTCTCTCTCGGTTACACCAAGAATATCATTCAGTCTTGATTATACTTGAATGGTTTCTCATAGCTTCTTGAAAACAGATTCTTCCCCTGGTGAAGAAGCATAAGGTCTTACATCTGAACAAGACCGATACTCGACTTGCCAATAATGAACTTCCTGTTGAGGTTCAGAAGCTGAGATGCCGAGTAAATTTCAACGGGCTTAGGTTCACTCCAAAGATTGAGGAATTGGGTAGAAGAGTAGTCAAGATTCTGAGGGAGAAAGGTCCTTTTCTGGTTCTGCATCTCAGATATGAAATGGATATGTTGGCATTTTCTGGTTGCTCACATGGTTGCAACCGCTATGAAGAGGAAGAACTCACAAGAATGAGGTTATTTAAAGAAAAATATTCTTCCTTGTGTTAAAAAACTTCAGGCTCTTATTTTCTCCTCTTGATATTGATGTTATTCACTGGTTAGATATGCTTATCCGTGGTGGAAAGAGAAAGTAATAAACTCAGAGTTGAAGAGGAAAGAAGGTCTTTGTCCATTGACTCCAGAAGAAACAGCTCTTACACTATCTGCCTTAGGCATTGACCGTAATGTTCAGATTTACATCGCTGCCGGAGAGATATACGGTGGTAAAAGACGGTTAAAGGCTTTAACAGACGTATTTCCAAATGTGGTTAGTAGCTTGTTGTCTGAAATATTCACTTATAATAAGTCAGTAACTGATTAATATTTGATAAAAAAAAAAAAAAAACAGGTCAGGAAAGAAACTCTGCTGGATTCGTCTGATTTGAGTTTTTGTAAGAACCATTCTTCTCAGATGGCTGCTCTTGATTACCTTATCTCTCTGGAAAGTGATATATTCGTTCCTACATACTATGGGAACATGGCCAAAGTAGTGGAAGGTCATCGCAGGTGAATCGTTCATTGTTCTTTTTTGTAATCTAAAGATATAACATAATGTTTCTTTCATCAGTGGCTAATGCACTTAATCCATATACAGGTTCTTGGGGTTCAAGAAGACGATTGATCTAAACAAGAAGTTCTTGGTTAATCTAATAGATGAATACTATGAAGGAATGTTGAGCTGGGAAGTGTTTTCGACCAGGGTGAAGGCCTTTCACGCTACAAGAATGGGAGGTCCCAAGAAGCGGCTTGTGATTCCAAATAAACCGAAAGAAGAAGACTACTTCTATGCGAATCCATATGAATGTCTTCAGCTGTTACATGAGAACGATAATGGCAATTCACTAGATGAAACCATATGATCAGAGCCACCAGCCATTGTCCTACATTAGATTTGGCAGGGTGATGCAGGACATGGGTGGGTTAAATTATGGAGTTTGTCTATGGGGATTATATCAATCTTGAGGGTGAGCTTTTTTAAAGAGGTTATGTAGGGTTCTTTGGTGTACAGAGACATCTGAAGATCTTCCTTGGATGTAGAAGAAAGGTTGAAGTTTTCATTGTAAAGTTTGCAGATCTGTACCATCACCTCATCCATGGACTTGCAGTTTTGTATCTGAAAAATAAACAATGGAGGTTACACATTATTATAATTATTTGACAATAAATGTGTTCTATTTCATACTTTTTTTGCAATCACTTTATCTTTGAACAGAATTAGATTGAACAGTATCAACTCAAATTTTTGTCACATCATGTGAACTAACATTTGGCTTCAAACTTTTTTGTCTTTGTCCCAAATATTAAACCAAATAACTTGTGAACAAACAAGGAAGCAAAGATAACATAACACCAAAGAATTAAGGAATATATATGATTTTATTATTGAAACAAGAACAAAAAGCTCAGAGGATAGATTGTATCGGGTCTTAAATAGAACTACACCATCACTATTTAATAAACTCCGGCGACCTTAAAACAAACTGAATAACCGCCGGAAAATGAGAAAAACAAAAAACAAAACAGGAAGGAAGGAAGGAAGATAGATGATAGATAGGTTAAGCTAATAACCAAAACTGCGGTTCTCTTTGCTGCTCAAGCTTTAGTGGCCGGGTTAAGCTCATCCCAAGCTTCAATCCAGGTGACCATAGCATCAGCAAGCTTGTCAAAGTAAGGATCAATGGGGCTAAGCTTCTCCTTCACCATCTTGGAAAGCTCTATGTAGCATTGTTGAACCGTCACAGCATCTTTTGAGAGCTTTGCGCTCTGGAAGAAAGGGATGATGTCCTCCTGCCAGAAGATTCCCTTGTATTCCTTCTTCAGGTTCACAAATGGGTTGCTTGCCTTGCTGTGGTAAATGTAGGGCAGACCCGTCTTCACTCCCAGTCCCAAATGGTCACAGATCACCTACACAACATACCCATAAGAGACCAGTAAGTATCCATACATGTATAGTCCCAAAACCGCTAAAAAAGTACCTTGACACACCATCCAGCCCACATATCGTCGTAGCGACCAATAGGCTGACCATCACCCATGAGACCAAAGTACATAGCCGGGCCAATGAGGTCACGGTCAAAGGCCAAGTTCATACCACACATTGGGAAAAGTGTTCCCTTTGGAATGGTCATGACGGCATCCACATACCTAGTGTTCCTTTCCTTAGGCTTGACGAGTTGAGTTGGGGCATCGTAATCAGGGATGTTGAGCCAGAGACCGTGGGAGACAGCAGTGGACACACCCTCACGGAGACTGAAAGGGTATCCACGGACGAAGTCAGCACCTTCACGGTATGGTTCGTACAAGGTGTTGAAGAAAAACGGAGAGGATGGGCAGAGAAGGTTCTTGATGTGTTGCTCAAGTGCGTTCACTGCTTTTCCAGATGGATCCTTAGCAACCTATATAACACATGACAAAGAATATAAAATTAAGAAAAGATTATTCAAATGCAGCTAAAATTAGAAGCCCAACACGTAACACGTGATTTAACCAACACATTATGAAAGCAATACAATCTGAAAAGACAATTCCTTAAAACAGGGGAACTAAAAGTTTGAGACTTTTCTTTGCCTTTGTAAACACAATGACATGCAAGAATCTTAAACTGCTATGACATAGATACAACAATGACCAATTACAAAAAAACAGAACAGTATATAGATCTAAGTCAAAACAGTGTTTTGAAATCTGTTTAATCTACCGACATTGTGACCAGATCACGCATAGACACAAAACAATCAACCTGAAAACAGATTCAGACAAGACAGAACGACTCAAAAAATGAGCCAACTTTGAGAAACTTACGAAGCAATCGTCGTCAATAGTGAAGATGTACTTCTTCTTAGAGACCATGTAACCGAAGCAGCGACAAGCAGAGTCCTTGAAGGAAATGCATGAAGCTTTAGGACCGAGGATTCGGTTAATGTCGTTCCTGTTGTAGAGCTCGTAATCGAACCCTTCAGGGACAGCAATGGTCTTGGAAGGATCTCCGTCCTGGACGATGATGAGATGGTAAGGCTGAAGAAAGGGCCTCCACATCTCGAGGAAGTCGAGGTTACGGATGGTCGGGATCACAATGTCGAGCTCATCCTTCAACAACGCAGTGTGGTTCAACGGAATCCCAACGGTATTCGCCGGTTCAACCATGATTCAGAATTGGAGACGAGGTTTTGATTTGAAACTGAGATGAGAACTCTGTGTGATTTTTATAACAGATCCGGCACGTGCGAGGTGTTTGTGTGAGGTTTGACACGTGGCTGATGAACACTTGTTCAACTGGTCAAAATAAGTTTTTATGGTGAGAAATTGAAAGACTTTTTATTCTGTGGGAGGCAAATCTTTTTATTCGGAATTGCTATGTTTATTTAATTTGTGCTATTGGTTTTAATTCATTGATTACCTAAATATAGAAGCTTATCATCTCCTCTTGAAAATTCATATCTTTGGAAAATTAGTGCAACTTCTTTTACCAAGGGTGCGACTGGTAACCATAATAAAAACATTAGGAATGGATAGAAAAAAATGAGTAGGAATAAAATTTGTGGAATGATAAGGAATGCTGATTCCTTATCAAAATTAACAAGGAACAAATCTGTTCTATAATTCTCTACGAAAAAAGGAACGAGAAAGAATGAAAAGGAAAAACGATTCCTCATGAATGGTAATTTTTTTAAGGAATGTTAAGGAACTTAGTGTTCCTCATTGTTCCCTTGGTTACCATTCAAAGCCCAAAAATGTATTTCTGAAAATATTCATATTTTGCAAATATTATTGGTTCTTAAATTAGTTTTACTAGATATATATATATACGTATAAATTTGTATATATTACTCAAAAAATGGTGTGAATCACATAGATTTTTTTTTCAAAAAACAATTATTTCAAAAATTAAGGATATAAATCAAAAGATGAAGATTTGTTTTTATTTTGGTATAATACTTTATTATGAATTTTATCAGCATATTCATTTAGATATATTCTTTTTCAGATTTGTATGTTCTTATTACAGCCTTGTTTTAAATTTTTGTCTCAAATAAATTACTTTCACAGTTGAAACTTTCAGAAACAATACTATTTTATTCTAAAATCATTTTTTAATAATTTTAAATGATAAACATCAAATATGTCATCAAAAAGCATATAGGATAATCATAATAAACAATACTGTGAGATTGAATAATTTATTATCATTTTTCTATAGTAATTGTAATAAGAACATATTTTGTTTAAGTTGAACTATAGTTGTTTTGAAGTGTTTGCCATTCATGTTTTAATACCTATATTAAGTTGGCAATTTAGAATATGAAAAGTTAAAATATCAGGTTTACCTAATGCTATAAAAGGACATCAATTTAATTCACTTGTGTTTATAATTGTATCTAGATTGACTAGTTACATTAACATTAATGTATCTATGTGAATTAAAAGATGAGAGACATAAAATCGAACAATATTTAATTATTTTTGACTGGAGTGTTATATCAACAAATGTGTTAATTAGCATGCAATTAGGCTTTACATACGTAAAATAATGATTTTAAAACTATATTATGCTTTACGGTTAAACGAAGATATATTCATATGTGGAGAGCTATATATCTTTAATTATCTTTTAAGTTTGACATTCACTTTTTGAGTTTTAGCAAAAATTTGATATATGATATTTGAAATACATCCATAACAAAACTATGCACATATTCATCACTATGACCATAGTAGGTATGGACAATAGTCTCAACCCACCCGCTACTGTTCTATGACATTCTAATTTAATGTCAAAAAATCGAATTTTCGGTGCGAATGAATTTGCTTCACTTGCACTAATTTTGACCTCACGCGCTCAACGCGCATCTAGTGCGAGTGAAGTTGTTTCTTTTCATGTTTTGTCTTTGTCACCGAGTTTCTTTCTTTTTCTTTGATGATTCTAATGAGATATTTAATTTTAATTTCTTATTTTATGTTTTCCATATGACATATATAATAAAAAGAATAACTTTTTTTGCTATATGTATAATTTTATCAGAAAAGTTAGTTTTTACATAGCATCCTCATGTTAATTTTAGTAATAGTCAATTAAATATGTAAAATACCAAGACTAAATATCATTATTAATAATTTTATTATTTTTAAATTACTACTATTTTAAAATGGAAAAGATCTAAAATATTTTTAAAACTATGTTATTGGTTCTATAATTTTAAAATTTATATTAAAATCACGTGTTATTCATTTTATGATTTATAAAGCTTAATTAAAATTAAATATTATTTAATCATACGAATTTAATAATGGCTTTGTATAAATTTCTTTGAAAAAATTCAAAGACTCTTTTCTAAAACTTTCAAATTTGTAAATACTAGTTAAAAAGCATATGGTAGATTTAAAAATCTGTATATTTTGCTTTGATTTGTAAATATTATATTGATATTTAAATCAATTAAAGTACATAAACCAACAACACTTATTTGTAGTATGATTTGGATTTGGATTTTGATTTCAATTATTTATCTTAAGACTTGACAATAAAATGGTTTGAAATCAGTTTAAATAAATAAAAAATTTAAATTTTAAAATTTGAATAATACTAGATTTCAAAATTTGATTTGAATACTCATTGAATAATTAGGAATTTAAATAGAATTTAATTAATTAATCAAATAGCTATGAATTGTGTTTAACTCAATGAATTCTTAACACCCCTTACACAATTTAAAAGAAAACTGAACACACAACTAGAAGTCATCTAGATTCTAGACAAGCGAATTCAATTACTTGATGATGTGCCTGCTCATGTTCATGATGATGATGCTAATGGAGATGGATCTGATGAGGATCACAGTGGTGATGATGAGCATGATTTGCGCGAAGACAGTGGAGCAAATGAACCTTCTAAATAGCAGAAGTAAACTTAATTTTGATTCTCTTGTGAGATTTGGAGAAGTGATTATGCTTATTGTTTTGATAAACTTTAACTTTGTTACCTGCAAATTCTATTGATCAAAAATGAGAGGTAAATAAATAAAGCATTGAACATATAACATATCTTGCTACTATGAACTCCTCAGCCTCCCTACATAGCCAGGTGATTTCTGGCTCTGCAGTCTAATCAAAGAACACAACCATTATTAACTCAGAGACCAATGAGAGAGATTTCAAACTTTCTATACCTTTCTCTTAATATATTACATCTCTTTTTCTAACTACTACACAACATGTTAACTACACAAGTATGATTACAACTGTACAATTAATAAAATAATCAAATACAAATTACTGGGGGAAGAGAGTTAACACGACGGAGGCTGAAGCTGCTTCAACCGCCGTACAACTTGCTTCATCGTCGGCCTCGTCGATAGAGAATCCACAGTACAAATAACCGCTAAATGCAGAACCTCAACGAGATCATCGTGCGGACCAGCATCCCATAAACCTGCCGTGAAAAACTCCTTGGCCCGTCCTTGTTTCAACAACATACAACCCCACTGCACAATGTTGAATCCATTACCGTATGAAACAAACGACGGATCAAGCGCTTTCTTGTCTGAAAGCAGCTCCAGAAGCACCACTCCGTAGCTGTATACATCCGCTTTATCTGAAACCCGGCAAGTCATCGCATACTCGGGCGCTACATATCCGAACGTGCCCGCCACACCCGTTGTTGCGTGCGTTTCTGATGTCCCGAGCAACCTCGCTAATCCAAAATCTGATAGATAAGCGTTGTGATCATTGTCTAAGAGGATGTTGCTTGGTTTGACATCACGGTGAAGAACCCGTGGGACGCATTGGTCGTGAAGATAAGCGAGAGCTCTAGCAATGTCAAGCGCGATCTTGTGAAGATTTCTCCAATCTACAGCTCTTGTGGATCGCTCTTGGATGAACTTCTCGAGATTGCCTCCAGGGAGATAGTTGTAAACCAAGAACATCTCGGTTTCGCTCGCGTGGTAACCAATGAGAGTGACAAGGTTCGGGTGACGAAGCCTACCGAGAGTTTTTATCTCTGCGTGGAACTGTTGAACGCCTTGGAACCGTCCGATAGAGAGGCGTTTGATAGCGACGATAACCTCTTGAGAGATTTCAGCTTTGTACGTTGCTCCAAACCCGCCGTTACCGATCAGATTGCTCGCATTGAAGTTTCCCGTGGCTCTAACAACGTTATCGAAGGTTATTGCAACTCCCATGTCCATGAACATAGTGACTTCTCGTTTTGTAGTAGCCATGACCTTCGATTTTGGATGCCATTTCCTCGTGTAGAAGAAGAGAATCACAAGAGCGATCAGAACTGAGACAATGGCTGACGCAGATGCAATGGAAGCAATCTCTAGTGAGTTGAACCCTTCTCTTCCTGAGTTCTGAGATGGAGCATTTTCGAGAGGCGAAGACGCATAATCCTGAGTGCTAGAATCTGCCATGGGGCCTCTGGGATCCGAAGATGGTGTTGTCAGAGAGAACACATGGCAAGGCTGAAGATACATGTTTCCGACAACACTGCTGCATTTGGTCAATCCATTGGTTGGAGGAACAGGACCTGACAGATTGTTGGAGGAGACATTGAAAACCGCAAAAGTAGAGAAACCTGAGGGGATTTGTCCAGAGAGCTTGTTGTTGTTGAGAAGCAGTACAGTGAGATTCTTCAAGTTGACGAAATCATGAGGAATACCGCCGGATAGATAGTTTGAAGAGAGATCAAGAACTTGCAGGGCATGCAACTGACCAAAACTCTCAGGGATTTGCCCCGTCAGGTTATTATTTGCAAACGAAAGAAACGTTAAAGCATTCATCTTCTTACCAAGGCTTCTCGGTATATGACCTTGCAACTGATTCCAGCTCAGATTAAGTGCAACAAGCGAAGCTAGATCCCCGAGGGTCGATGGAATTGTCCCGGAGATCTGATTCAAGGAAGCATCAAGAATCTTAAGAGAAGGGCACACGTTGCTGAGCCCTTCAGGAATTCGACCAGAGAGCTTGTTGAAGCTTACGTTGACGTAAACAGCTTTGAGTTTGTCGCAGCTATCAAAAAGCTTTCCAGGGAATTGCCCGTACAACTGATTCCCTCCACCAGAAAATATGTAAGAGATACTCTTTCCCAACCGCTCTTGTGCAAGTGGGACAGACTTGAGAGTTCCAGTGAAGTTGTTGTCTGCGAAGTTGTGAATCACAGCCGGACCTCCGTCACCTCCAACAGTAGTCAGGGAAGCTCCAACTTGAGCCTTCTCAGTGAAGGAGAGATAAACAGACGAAGGGTCGGCGTTATAAGATTCGATAGAAAACCCGTCAAAGTAAATAACAGGAGGACAATTGGTTGTGGTATTGCTTAGAAACTCCGGGATTAAGCCGAATAAGCTGTTTCCGCCAACGTCAAAGACACTCATGCAGGGAACCGGCATCTCATTAAGAAGCTCTCCCGTAAGCATATTCAAACTCAAATCAAGAAGACGAAGGTTTTTGCATTTACTAAGACCTACAGGAATCTCGCCCTTAAAGAAGTTCTGACCCAAATTAACCATCTCCAAGCTTTGACATGAACCCCAATCTCCTGGAAACCTCCCTTCTAGTGTAGCTCTCGGCACCCAAAGTATCTTTAGCTTTGGAAGCCTAGTGATTTCCTCCGGAATCCCTCCTTGATAAAAATTGAAATCTTCGGTCATGGAGGTTAAATCAGCGCCTGGAGGTTGATCTGACTCCCCTCTAACGCTGCTAATGTCTACATACACATTGTACAGGTTCGATAACACAAGAACAGACAAGGAAGAGCAATTCCCAAGCTCTGCAGGTAATGGACCACTAAGAGTGTTCTTCGAAACATCCAAAACCTCAAGCTTCCCAAGATTCCCAAACTCTACAGGGATGGTCTCTTCGAACGTATTCATATACAACAACAATGACTTCAAACCACGACAATTTCCAAAACTCTCTGGAATCCTCCCGGATAAGAAATTACCAGACAAATCCAAATGCTCAAGCTTTCCACAGTTATCACCAATATCTTTAGGCAAAGAGCCTTCAAGCCAGTTTAGCAACAAGTGCACTACTCTGAATTTCCCGACAAAACCAGGAACAGTTCCATTAAGCTTGTTACCACCTAAGTTCAGAATCTCCAACTTGGAAAGATTCTGCAGAGAACTAGGGATTTCACCTGAAAATCTGTTAAACCCGAGATTCATGACCCGCAAACTCCGTAACCCGGTAAACTGAACAGGCAATGACCCGTTCATCAAATTCCCTTCAAGATCAAGAACTTCCAGCTTCTCCATTCCCCAGATTCCAACTGGAATCTCTCCGCTAAACGAATTGAAGGGCAGAGACAAAACCCTAAGTTCTGTGAGACCCACGATGACAGAAGGCAAACTCCCAGCCAGAGTCCCAAGCTTTCCGGCGCAAACCCTCCGAATACCAAACCCATACAGCGGAAACTTCCCAATATCAGCACAAGTGAAACGGTTTCCACTAATTTTAGAGCTCCCCTTATGGCTTCCAGAGCCGCTGATGTTAAGAGCCATGACTCGGGAGGTCGAATCGCAAGATATGCCAAACCAGGAGCAGTAGTCTTCGCTCTCATTGACCCAACTAGCGAGAATCGAACCAGGATCCGATACCGTTTCCTTAAACCGAAGCAGCACCGATTTGTCCGAATCAGCTAATACTGTGATTCTCCCGGGGTGACAGGTTGCGATACAGAGTAACCAGAAAGAGAACACCATGATCGGAGGCATCTTTGTACGGGAAAATACGCCATTTGACCTGAATTTACGCTCAGAACAGCGCCTGAAAGATATGAATCATACCATCAAATTATGAATGAATGAGTATACATAGACATATAGATACAAAGTTTCTACTGATACAACTTGCCTGACAATGACAACTTGGTTCATCTGATCCATCTTACAATCAATCAGCTTCGCAGTTAGTGCCTTCACGATCCATGGTTCAACCTCCTCTCCCTTTATCTAAAAACACAGAACAGTAAGCAACTAAAAAAATATTACCAATATTTCAGGGTTTCTAAGTTTGTATACCTGTAGAGTGTCTTTAATTGAGGTGTAAGGTATTTTGCCAGATTCATCTGAGGCTAAGTCCACTAGTGACAACAATCTCATCTTTGTTACACAATCTTCATCGACAAGTCCTACGGACCACCAGAAATATAAATTAAAGGATTTTCTCAGGAGATGGGACGTGTTTACAGAAAGAGCAGTGAACGGATTTACAATTTGGTTACCATAGCTTTGTAGACATCCTGAATTTTCATTTTGGAATTCCCTGTAAGCATTAAGCCTCTGAGTAAGAAAGATCTTCAGCAGCTTGTAAACTGGTGCATATTTAGGATCTTTTTCTAGTTGTGCTACGGCTGGCAAGTCCAATAAATCACACTGCAATTACAGAAACATTGATGTAATCTATCAGAGCTGTGTCAAAACAAGAAAGACGGATCTTAGACATCCCAAGCACACTATGCTTTTACTAATTATGATACCTGGAAGATGCTGGAAGCCTTTACAAATTCAATAACAGCACGCACAGCCTCTTCCTTAGCCTCACCTAGGGCCTGAGCATCCTCTTTGGAGAAAGTCGCTAAATACTTTGTCAAAAACTTAAGGGATTCTTCCACCAAGCTAGAATATGGATAAGAGAAGACAAAAATAATGATGCTATGGTTATTACAGCTCATAGCAAACGAAAGAAGGAAACCAGGTAGAGAATTACTGACGATGAAGTATATATTATGTTGCAGTACCTTTCGTTTTCTCTCAGCACATTAGCAACGGCAAGGAAGAGTTCCCTCTGATCTTTAATGTCAATGTTCCACTCTTCCAAAAAGCTATCAATCTTCTTAAAAGAAGGAATTATGTACTCAGTAACATTCCCAGCAACAGCCAAGGATAAAGCTTTCATGTAGACTTGAAAACGAGCATACGGGTGGTCCACAAGGCTATATAGATTGAAGAGGCTATACAAAGACAAAAGACTCAAAAAATGAGGAAGTACGTAATTTATAAGCATTGAACATATAAGCTGGAAAGAATCATACATCTTCAAACGAAGTGAAGCTTTGTCATTTGGTTGCTGAACAAGCTTAGAAGAAATAGCTTTCACAATACCCAGGACATCCTCAGGGCTATTAGCATTCTTGACAAGGCTGCAAATGATGGTGTATGTACACTCAAAATCTGAATCAAAGATACAAACAAAATCAACCTACTGATGAGACACACACACACACGAAGAAAAAGAGAATAGTGTTACAATAGAGACAGATACCTTTCTCAGATATCTTAGAAGATTCCAATTCAGCTGAAGCTACTAGTAAAGAAGCTAACTCCAACCACTTTCGTGCTACTATGAGCTCCTCAGCTTCCCTACAAATCCTAGTGATTTCGGGCTCTGAAGCCTAACCAAGTTCCAAAATCAACTTAGGGAGTAGCTAGATGGTGGAATCATGAAACTATTCTAGTATATCACTCAAATCAGATCTACGAAACGAAATGGTATTATGAGAGTGTGGAGGTACCTCGGCGAGCTGGGAAGTGAATCGGACGACGGAGAGAAACGGATCTTCGACGGAAGTGGGAAGAATCGTCGTCGTCATAGCGCAGCCGAGCTAGGAGAGAGAGAGAGAGAGACGAAAAAGGAAAGAAACCCTAATCCATTATTTTATCTTTTTCCGGTTACGTCTAACCGAAATCGGGGTCCGGTTCACAAAAAAATAACGGTTTAACCAAAAAGAATATCCAACGGTCATGATGGAGCTTTAAGAGCCACCGTGTTCCGCCGGATCGTCACCGTTGCCACCGATTGAGAGTCAAAATTGGTACGTATTAATAAATATTTCAATCTCTCCTCTTTCGTTTCACCTAATTAATTTCACGATCACCGATCTGATTTGACTCGGCTTCTAGTTTATAGATTGAAACAAGTGACTCATATTGCAGTAGAAAATAAAGATCTTGTCGATGAAAGTTAACATGAAAAGTGATAAAAATACAATAAGAATCTAAAGATTTTATAGTTTGTTGAATTTGGAACATGTTATGTTCTTAATTGTTGTAACCAACGTATACATATGTAAGTTTAATCAATATAAGTTTCATTTGTTAAAAGCTTCAATCAGAATCATTAACATTAGAATATTAACTTAAACCTTCAAACACTCACCAAGAAAAGTCATGCTAAGCTTTGTTATCTTGGGAGCAATGAAATCCACAAGCTTCTTTATAGCATCTTCTTTGCTAAAAATAGGCCATCCCCTAGAGCCAGCTCCTAGGAGAATGTCAAACTTAACATAATCGACAAAAGCAAAACATAATTTTAATTTAAACATAACAAGTCAAACATAAAACATTAACTAGACTAAATATTAGACAAAATCATTTACAATTGTAGCAGATTTCAACAACTTCAGTTTCAACGTTGGAGATTCACAGTAAGAATAATCAAGTAAATCCAAAGCATAGTGTTTTGTAATGTGTTGGTTTATTATTCCCTACTATTTTTTGAAGGAACAAGTGAATGTATAAATGTAAGAAACTGAGTAAAATAGAAATTTTTGAAGGTTTGAATGTATAAACACATAGGCTTCAATAAAAATGGAATGGTATTGGGCCTTTAGAAGATTCCATGAACTGAGTTCATACCTTAATAGATATAATTACTCATGGTTTTAATTGGGTCAAGCCCAATACAAATGTCCAGCAATAATGAGGATGTCACAGAGATGCTAAAGGGAACAACGAGTTGTGATTGCATGGTGACATAAAAGTAACTGTAAGCGGCACGTGAGGTTAGCAGAGATTCACCGCTTTCGTGTCCTAAAAACGTCAGAGATGGAAAAATGGAAGAAGGAAGTAGAAGACCGACACAAACTCTGAATCTTTAGAAAGCACAGTTTCTTGAAATGACATAAACACTATTCGACCAAGGATTCCAGCTCGCAAAACTTGTCAAACAATGTTTTGTTTAATCAATCTTTGGAGTAGAAAAAACTTTATCCGTTCCTCAACTTCACTAAAAAAACAGGCTACAGATTCATATGAAATGAAGAACAAATCCCAAGAAAGAAAAAAAAAACAAACCAAGTAGTAGTAAGCTTCTTTTGTGACAGAAAAAAGGTTTGCCACATATGTAATAAACTAATTTCTGCTTTCCCGTAATTTTTCTTGATTCTTCAGTATAGTACACAAACAACACGTCCTTCATAAGAATATAAGGGTCAAACAAACTAAAATCAATATGGCAATCTCGACAATATCGTATACATAACACAATCTGTAAAAAGAAACAAATATACTGAGGAATCATAGGCAAGCCTTAGTTTTATGTCTCATCTATGTACCTTAGAACAAAACTCATAGTGACAAAGAGAGAAATGTAAGAGGACTAGCATTGAGAAAACATTTATCACTTTTAAAGCATTCTCAACTACATATATGGTTTTGGTCTACGAAAAGCACACAAGAGTTATAATATTCTGACAAGAGCAAAAGACAAAACAATCTCAAAGAAAAGTTTTTTTTTCAGTTTAGAAAGACAATAGGCAGATAATTATTATGTAGATAGACCACCCAGACAGCATGGTCCGTTGTCTTGAAGAATTCATTAGCCTCCTCCCTTCAGAGTTAGACGAAAGCCTTGATACAAGCAACAACCAACAAAAATATATATAAATATGTTACAAGCTGATTATAAGGGAATACAAATCTCTCTCTCTCTCTCTCTATCTATCAACGTACCAATGTAAACTCCTATAACACATCCGACGGTTCGAGCTACTATAGTAGCCACTTTAGATCCTTTCTTTGGATCTACAAATCACAAATCAATAACACACTTGAAATGTCTCGACATTTGCAGATCAGTTTTAGGAATCATAGAACTTTTACCTTTGCTTGCGGGTGAAGAGAAATTGCGGCAAGACTGCATCGATATCGATTTTTGATGTACCTGTAGCAGACCCAATCTAACATATCCAAAATCTAACAGAGAAAGAAAATGATACGATGACTAGATTCTAGACGCACCTGAGCAAGGATTGATCTCATATTCGGCGGCGGCATGGTCGTGAAATTTAGGGCTCTCGCTCTTCTTCTTTTTGAGTTTTTCTTATAACAATAAATGATATAGATACATATTTCCTATCAAATTGTATTCAGAGTATGATTTATGGGCTTAAGTTTTTATACAGTTGTATTAAAATCCCGTGTTTTAAATTTATATAATGTTAGTTTTCTGAAAATTTTGCATTTTTTTTTTACTTTTATCTTACATTTTGAAAATATTAGCAATTTATATATAATGTTTTACTTTTATTAATTTACCTTAGCTAATATTGTTTAATAGAATTTTGTTTTCTATTCTATTGCTTGAAAGTCTTTCAATTTTTAATTAATTAATAATTATCTTTGTTAGTTATTTTTATGTTAATTTTCAAGCAGTTTATTACTTTCTATGTTATAAAAAGATTCATATTAAAAAAAAAAAAAGAGATATATTTTAAAAAAAATTCAATGTATTTTTTGTCAACTAATAATCAAAAATTGTGATTTTAAAAAATATTAATTACATTTCTTAAAATTTTATTGGTTTAGAAATATAAAATTACAGAAAACTATCCATTAATAAGTAAGCTTAAATGTGTTTTATTAAAAAGCTTGAAAACTTAAAAGGGAGTATTATGCAAAGCATCAATTCATGAATTTGGTTGATGTTCACGGCATAAAACATTTCTTCAGGGTTAATTTAGAGCATTATCCATCTTCTCGATCTGCTCATACTGAAAGAAGAGCACAAGATGTTAATTCTCCATCAGCTCTTTTGGTCTTTCAAAAGCATGCATGCAAACACAAACACATGTAAATAATCATATACTAGTTCATTCTGACGTCATACCCGAAGTTTATATTCTTCCTGACATATCAGCAACTTGGGATAGTAGTTTTTATAAACCCCAAATCCAACAGAGATAACCAATCGTATACCATTCTCGACGAACCTGAGCAAAGATCCATCTCATTTTTGGTGGGGGGAATTTAGGGTTCGCTTCTCACACCGTCTCGGGCGATCTTATTATCAGGTGGGGTCGGGGATAGTCTATGGTTTATTTTATATCTTAATCTACTATTGGGCCCTAGCCCTTGCTTTCTTCACTATTATAGTCCCATTTTACAAGACAGGTCAAGTTACATTTGGAACCTTTGATAAATGTCCTACAACTCTTCAGTTCCATGAAAGATAAGTGTCCCTTAGAGAATAGTAATTCACAAAGCTTAGGCAGAGATTTTTTGGGGGTGTTCACTTTCAAATGTAACAGCATATAGATTTTCATCAACAACTTGATGCGGTGGGAAGGTACAACTTGAGAAAACATTAATCAGCATTCCCAACTACATACTCTTTGGTCCCAGAAACACACACAAGTAATTAAAATATATATTTTGACACAACGAAAGGAAAGCAAAGTGTGTTTAAGTTTTAGACAAAACCACAGACACATTATACATAGCAAAGGCCAACTACTTGCTGGATAATTTTGAAAGAATGGCCAACAACTCTTCCCTTTCCTTGAAGTATTCCTCAGCCTCTCTCAGATCCTGTGAACACACCAGAAGAGTTTAGATATTATTATAGCAATTATGGTCACATCAAGTGTGCTTCTTTTGATTTCATTTTTATACCTCTTGCAGCCGCTTCTCATATAACTTATCAAGATCACCAAATACATAATGGCCTTGATACAATCACACCCACCACAACAACAACAAAAAAAGAAAAGAAAAAAAGGTATCAAAAGCTGATTCAAGACAATAAAAAAAATCTATGTCCCTCTCGCATTCTACACGTACCAATGAGATATCCGGAAGCAAATCCTACGGTTCGAGTTACAATAAAATGCGCTATAGCTCTGTTCTTCGACTCTACAATCACAAAATTATTGAACCAAATCACATTTTTTTTTTCTTTCAAACAAAACAAAAGGTCTTGAATTTGGTACTACTTTTACCTTTGATGTTGGTTGGAGATGAAGAGAATTTGCGGCTACGCCCCATCGATACCGATTTTTGATACACCTGTCGAGACCCAACCGGACAAACAAAAATTTTTAGAGATAACTCAATCGAACAGAGAACAAAGATGGTCGGATTCTCGACGCACCTGAGCAAAGATCCATCTCATTTTCTGCGACGTGATCGGTGAAATTTAGGGTTCTGCTGGTAAAATAAGTGTGTATTAAATGTAGAGTTATGAGTTATGAGATTTAGTAAAATCTTATAGTCCATTGATGACAGCATGTAGGTAGTCATTTCTCTATGAATTATTTCTAACATTTTAGTTTAACTGGCGTTGAGTTTACCTTAAACATATGATATTAATTTTTTTTCCCTTGATACAAACAAATCAAATTCAGAGGCAATGCATATTATTACAAGCTGATAACATACCTACTACCTAAAAGACATAGTGTAGATCCATATTTATATCGATGAATGCACAAGAACGGACACAAATCATTCCAAATAAAGTTTCAAAACCAATATCCAACAACTTATTAAGTTGTATGGGAAATTATTGAGAACCAAAACAAAAAAAACAGAGGATCTCTAGTATCTTCTTGTAGAAGGATAAAGCGTAAACGACACACACTTATTTTACCAGCGATGATTGGGAGTGAATTATATAAGACTACAGTAAAACATAACTCAAGAATAATGGAAATCCATCGCCACCTTTGTTCTGCTCTCTCCCCCATGGGACCGTTAATTCAGAGCGTTAGCTTAGTAACGGTTCCAGTATGTTCTGCGTCTGAACTTGTTGTAGTCTGGCAAATCTTGGATCGGTCCAATGGCTGAGATTGCAATATCCTGTGCATTATCCCAAAAACATTCCCCTTTTATTACCCTTTAAAGAGTTTTCAACTCTGATAAACAGGGCGACAAGAGAGTATACTTACCTTGTCATAGATATACTTGTTGGCAACACGTTTAACGGTGCTGGCATCAACGGCATCGATCCTAGCAAATAGTTCAGCGGTTGGGATTCTTCTCCCATAGGTCAGCAGCTACAAATATCACAAGTAGTCTCGGGTTGTTATCTTTTGACCAACGCACATACTGTATTTTATAATCTTTTTATAAAGATGCTTAGATGATTGATCATACCTGACGACCAATATCTTCAGCAATTGGGCTAGTTCCATCCATGTGAAGCAAAAGCGATGATTTCAACTGAAAATTTAATATCAGTTAAAATTTCCTACAAACAAGTGAGCAAGAAGCTGAAACTTGAGAAAGAGATGGAAAAACAGTTGTGTGTTAGTAAACCTGATTCCGGGCACGTGTCACATCAGCGTCTGAAACTCGGTACGCTAACTTGGTTACCTCATGCATAATGGCATATGATAAATCATCTAAGCAATCAGCCTGCAAAATGTAACTTGCAATATGTTAAAAGAGATGAAATAAGAGGAAACTGCTTATACCATAAAAATTAACAAAGAGATAACAGCTAAGCTATGCCATTCTGTTCGGCTGACCTTAGCAACTGCGTAAACACCGAACAGTCCAGTATCCTTGTAGTTGGTGTTGAATGCCATTATGCTTTCGGCAATTTCATTAATGGCAACCCTCTGGGTCAAGTCAGAGCTGCGCACAGACAGAGTTAATTTTCCTCAACATATAGCAAAAAGAAAACTTTATCGTTGCGTTCATGTCAAGCAATATAATCAGAAACCCAAATCTCACCCCATGTGTTTGCCACCACCTACATTCTTGTTCCATGAACCCAACATGGTTTGCATAACCATAAGAGCAACAGAATCTGGATCTGTCCAAGATGCCCCTTCAAAGGCAACAGCAAATTGTGCAAGGGGCATGTCGTCATCAATCATTCGAACCTTAAAATTTTTCAATTGACTAGAAATTAGAAAGCAGAAAAGACAAAAAAAAAAACTAAGCAGCAAAAAAATAATAAAGGTTAGGTCTTAACCTCAGAACCAGTAAAACTGGCAGGTTCTTTGGCGACTAGTTGAGTAGTAGAGGTTGGATCAGATGACAACTTGTTAAATAGCTTCTTCACTTGCTCAACAACTTCCTCATGCTTGACAGCTCCTGCCGCAGCAATCACCTGAAAATATATTCGCATAAGCCAACATAACAATTCAAACAAATTCAAAAACTGATTGAAGAAAATGTTAATACCATCCTGGAAGCAGTGTAGTGAGTCTTAATGTAATTCTGAAGATCATCTCTGGTGATAGACTTGACATTCTGAGCAGATCCCAGAATAGTTCTTCCAAGAGGTGTGTATTGGAAAGCAGTAGCATGTAAATGGTCAAGGACAACTTCATCGGTTTGGCCTTCCACCTACCGAAAAACAAAATTGCAATAAACTACAGCTTAACAGAGTGAACAAACAGCCAAACCATAGCGCATAACAGTAATAAAAGACTCAAATATCTCCTAAATAATGCAACATACAAACGAAATTTGTTAGGCAACATATGATTATTAAGTCCATAAATTAATAAGTCAAGAACCAGATACATATAAGAAACGAAAGGCTCATCTAAACTAAAATTTAACATCTACATGAAAAGTATATAGAACAGAACAAAATGTACAGAGAACAGACCACAAAGTTCGATTTTTTTAAAGACGAAACAGAGTAAAGAAACAGACACATAAACGAAAGACTCACAATTACTCAAACACACATAAACTATGATGTAACAACTGACTTAGAAAGTATCCAAAACAGAACAGAACATAAAGTTTGAATTTTTAAGAAGAAACAAACACATCTAAGGAACGAAAGACTATAACGACTCGACACCAAATAAACTCTGATACAACGTGATTACAAGTGTCGAGAGAACAGAACATAAAAGTTTGAATTTTTAAGAAGATGAGCAATGATGCGATACCTCTTGCATTTCCCTGAGGATGACATCACGCTCTCTGTTAATCCTCTGCTCCTCGAACTTAGAGTTCTGCAAGATATCAGCCAAGACATCCAAAGCCTGGTTCACATCAGAATCCATAACCTTGGCATAGTAAGTAGTCTGTTCCCTCGACGTATACGCATTCAAATGACCACCAATGTCCTCGATCTCCTCCTCCAACGCTCTCACCGAACGTCTCTCCGTGCCTTTGAATATCATATGCTCCAGAAAATGAGCAGTCCCGTTCGTCTCATCGGATTCGAACCTGGATCCAGCGTCGATCCATACCCCAACGGTGGCTGTCTTGGCGGAGAGGTTTGATTCGGTAGCGACTCGTAGACCGTTGGGTAAGGTGGTGACACGTGTCTCCGGGGCTGATAAGATGTGGTTGTGTGAGGCGAGGACAGGGTGGGGAGATGCGTATTTGAGGAATCTCTGATCTGGATTCTCAAGCTTCTTGAGCTTCTCTTTGGTGATCTCGGCGGCGTGGTCGTAGGGCATGAGAATCGGCGTCGGCGGCGCGGGGGAGTGAGTCGTCGAATCGAGAGCTGAAACGGAAGAGGAAGCTCGTACGGATTGATTCAGGGCAAGACGCCTCTGAGATCGGAGAGCTGAGGTCAATAGATTCTTCATCGCCATTAGCTCTGATGGAGGCCACTCCCTCTCTAGGGTTTGATGTTTGTTTGTTTTTTTACTTTGTCAACAAAAAAAAATGGAAGAGACGACTCGAGATGCGAACTATTCGCCAGTGGTTAATGTGATGATAAAACGCGAACGTTTCTTCGACAGCTTATAGACGACGTCGTTTTATAATAATGAGGCCCAATTAAGAACTTAGGCCTATCATCGTACTTTGTCATTAATAAGGCCGTATGAAGAAGAACTTAGGTCCATTATGTCTCTCCGGATTGGGAGAAAACCCTAAGCAAAATGTAAAGAGCACACATATATATATATATATATATAGACATTGTTGTTGGAGATTGAAAGCCCTAGCCTTTGTGAGAGATTCAGCTGCCTTTGATCCTTGCCTTCTGTGAGCTTAAGCTATGGCAACAGGTAAAACAGTGAAAGACGTGTCTCCACATGACTTTGTGAAGGCTTACGCTTCTCATCTCAAGCGATCTGGCAAGGTTAGTGCTCTTCTTTCGTGTTTTAGCTGTTTTTAATTTCAATCCTTTTACGATTTGTTTAGATTCTTTTCATTTTATAAATGGATGTCACAGTCTACTTAAGCTACAAAGACATTTTTGTTGTTGTTGTTGTTAGCTGGTCATCTTCATTACTAGTTTGTGTTTTGTTTCAGATCGAGCTTCCACCATGGACAGACATTGTGAAGACCGGTAAGCTGAAGGAGCTAGCCCCATATGATCCAGATTGGTACTACATCAGAGCTGGTAAGCCCTCTCCTTCCCCCCCTAGTCTCAGCTTTATTTCTCAACTCATACAAAGTTTTTAAGACTATCCTTTTATTGTGCAGCATCAATGGCAAGGAAGGTGTACCTGAGGGGAGGTCTTGGTGTTGGAGCTTTCCGTAGAATCTATGGTGGAAGCAAGAGAAACGGAAGTCGCCCACCACACTTCTGCAAAAGCAGCGGTGGCATTGCCCGTCACATTCTCCAGCAGTTGGAGACTATGAACATTGTTGAGATTGACACCAAAGGGTAAGACAGACTTTCTACGGCTTTCTTCAATTTAGAACTCATCTCTTTATATCCTTCTCTGAGCTTGACGCTGATGGTTACAATCTCTTTTCGATTGTTGTCTTCAGAGGAAGAAGAATCACTTCGAGTGGGCAACGGGATTTGGACCAGGTTGCTGGACGTATTGCAGTTGAGATCTAAATGTTGTTGTTTTGAGTTGTTCTACTACATTTGAAAACCAATGCGCGCTCGTTAGTGTTTAATCTTTTTTCTCTTATCAATATCATTGCTCAAGACTGCTCCCATAATGCTCATAAAACTTTTTTTTTTTTTGTTCTAGTCTTTGAACCTTCAAATCTGATGTATTATCATCTTAGATAAAAGAAAATATATTATGATGTTCAGGTAATAGATTCCTCTTGACATATTCTTTGATTAGGATATCAGAGCAACACCAACTTAGAAAATGCATAGAAAGTTGCCATTATTCACTACAATGGCCAATCATAGCTGCGGCTAGAGATAGGTTTTGAGCAATCCTGGACAAAAATGTTTTAACTTATACCAGTGATGAAACCGAGCTGCAGGAGAAGAGATGTAACAGAAAGTAACCTTTTTGAAATATGTTTAACTAACTGCTCCACAGGTTCTAGTTTTTGACCGTTGCAACTTTTACTTATCTGATTTCAGTAGTTTTCTACCAAGTAGTGATAAGAAAATTATTGTAGCTTAGCGTCCATGTTTGACCAAGTACTGAGACTTTTCTTGATGCAGAGGGGTCAGATTCTTTGTTGCTTTCTCCCTTGTCCACCTCCTGCTATCTTTTATCTCGATCTCATGTCACGGTTGGAGATAGGACAGTTATTTTGTACGATGATAACTTGCAAAAAAAAAAAAATGAAACATAATAATTGATTTTAATAGTTGTGATTAATATTATTATTGGTTCCTCACTATAAGCTTTCACTTCACATGCAAGCAAAAAGAGTGGGCTTATCTTCTTCTTCTTTAGTTTGTGATTCCAATAAGGGATATCGCCTGGTTTACGTAAGAGAGAGATGAGGCAGGTCCAAAGGCGCCTAGATGGGAAGAATATGAGATAAATATGGAAAACTTTGACCCGCCCTTTCTTTTGATTCAATACATTACACTCTCTTCATCTCTTCTTCTCTCTGATGCGTGTTCTTGTTTGATTCATCTGATCAGATCATTCACAGAGAGCCACAGTAAGCAGCATAGTCCCCTTCAGAGCTTTTGCAAAGGATCTGATTCTTATTTATTGATCTTTTAACATTTCATTTTGATGATATATATATACATGTGTGTATTCTGTTAAAATCCTCTGTTGCATGCGATCCATTTATGAATCAAGAATTCTCTTAAAGAAGATTTATCTAACCAAACCACTTATTCTTCTTCAGGTTTCTTCCCAGTCACTTATTGAAGAGAAGAGTAAAGAGCAAAGAATACATTGACAAAACTTCCAAGTCTTTTTTTTATTATTTTTTTTTTTGCAATATATAGAAAATGGCAGTAGAAGTTCATGATCAGCTAGAGATCAAGTTTCGCTTAAACGACGGTTCTGATATCGGTCCTAAAGCATTTCCCGATGCTACCACTGTTGCCGCATTGAAGGAGACTGTCATCTCTCATTGGCCAAGAGGTCTGTTTTTTATAACTTTAAATGCTTCCTCTCATTATCCTCATGCACTGTGTTTTGAGATCGTGAAGGCTTTGAATTGTTTTGGAACAATGCTTGTGTTTTGATTCATATGAGAATCATGCCCCCTATATGCTAAAGAAATTATTTAACCAAAGATTCCTGAATTGCTAGAAAATGATCACTGTAGGATATTTTTTCTTTTTAATAAGTTTGCTGAGGAATCAATGATTCTATGTTCTTGTCACAAATAAGAATGTTGTGTTCAACAACTCTCTATTACTGATCAAATCTACTTGTCTTTTGTTCTGTATGTGCGCTAGATAAGGAAAATGGACCGAGGACAGTGAAAGAGGTTACGTTGATAAGCGCAGGCAAAGTTTTGGACAGCAACAAAACTGTTAAAGACTACCGAAGCCCTGTCGTAGACGCTGTCACCACAATGCATGTCATCATCCAACCTCTTGTTTCTCAAAAAGGTACCCCCCTATAAAGAGAACACAGCCTCTACTTAAGCTTCAAACTCTGTTCTCGACTTGACATTGTTTCTTTTAATTATGTTTGGGAACAGAAAAGAAGCCTAAAGATGGTGATCATAAGATGAACAAGTGTGTCTGCTCAATCATGTAATAGAAACCCAAGTTATCTCAGACAGATTTGTGGTTGAATATAGATTGTTTACTGAACGTTAAAGTATAAATCCAAATCTCTTTTCTAGCTTGTTGCAAGAATCACGTTACATGTAGTAGTGATTCACAACTTGTTGAAGCGACAAGTAAAATTACAAGACCGGATCGTTTCTATATTCTTTATATGACTATTTAACGATGAACACTGTTTTGTTGGGCCATCATCTTCGTTTTCTACCAGAGACGGTCTTTTTCACAGCACCAACAGAGACAAGGAACTGATCAAAGAGAGGAGAGAGTCCTCATATCATCTGGAGGAAAATAGCTTGCTGCTTTACCCATTAGCGAAGTGAAGAGAATAGAGAGGGAAGGAGGACGGTTTACATATCTTTCACCTAGAAGATCATCAAGAAACCCAAACGCAGCTAGAAACTCTGATCTTCCTGCGTTAATCGGAGCCTCGAAATGAGCTGGTATTATCCTCTTGAATCTCCAGTCACGTGCTATCTCATCAATCCAGTCCCTTACCTTCTCAGGGACTTTGCTAAAGACCAGAGTCTTAACAATGGGAGAAACGATCAGCTTCTGTGACATTTGTGCAAAGCTTGCGTTTGGTTCCAAGAGATTAGATGGGCCAAGAAACAGGATCTGCAGCACCATTCTTTCCCATCCTAGCAAGTTAAGTTAACAGAGACCACTTTGAGATACTTTTATAAGACAAGAGAAATTTGAATTCAAGAAGTTGCTGACTGACCTTTTTGGCGGGTGTTTGGGTTGTCAACGACAGGGTCATTAGGTACTTGTTTTCCTTTGCTAAGTATCTTCACAGCAAGTCCGTTCTTAGCCGAGGCCAGTAAAGATTCACTGCTGATACTCGATGGCGGCTTCCGTGGGACGAAGATCACAGCATCAGTGACTAATAGAGTTCTTGAACGCTTATGGTAGAACGCTACTTCCACATACGGTCCAATTCCTGTGTATAACATTATCCCCATATGATGTTTGAATCTTTTCAACCAGACAAGATTCAAATACATACCAACTTCAGGAGAGCTAAGGACTTTCTGCTCGATCTCAGCAGCCCATGGGGTGGATAAGTCTCCATCTTTAATGGTTTTGGCGCGAAAGATACCGAAAAACTCGAGTGGTAAGTTCAGTGGCCAGCTCCATTGTCTTGGCGCCACCCATACTTGTGCCTTTGGGAACTTTCTAGAGAAGGGACCGACGAAAATCTTGTGCTCATAAGCAAAAGTTGGCAGGACAATGTGCTCGACCGGAGCTCCCAACTCTTCAATAAGCTGCCTCAAGTAAAAAAGAACCCAATAGAGTTCAGACATGGTTTGTTATCAAATGATACTTTTTATCATTTCAAAAGAGGAACCTGGATACACTCTTTGGTGGGAGCAATGGGAGCATGAACCCATAAACCACCGGATTTGAGTTTGATGACAGTCATTCTTATATTGGTGGAGACACTGCTGAAACCTAAAGCTTGTTCTTGTTCAAACATCCATATCCAACCTTTAACCGCCTGCATACAAACAAGTAAAGGTATGTGAAAATTTAAGTCACTATAATGAATTTCTCAACGAGTTCAAAAGCCAAACCTCGGCTCTGATGGTGCGCCGGTTAAGGAAAGGACCAAGAGGAAATGGAAATCCTGTGAAGTTTATGTAAAACTGTTTGCTTCGATCATCTGTAACAACGGTCTTGCTCGTCGAAGCAGCAGAAACCATAACCGGACCTTTAGTTTTCCGGTTTACGGACATGGGTCGACAGAGCTTTAAGGACACACCGAGAAAGCTAGAGTTTTGATCCAATAAAAGTTTGGGTTTCGGGAGATGAACGGCCATGGCCGCTGCAGCCATTTTTCTTGCCTTCTTCTTCTTCTCAGTTGGATGCTCTGTTTCTATTGTTCAGCAGCTAACGGAACTAGAAGCTGTTATGAGAACACGTGGATGTGTGTAATGGTCCAATGGATAGTCGTTCCAACGTGGATTTTATGACTGATATCGTGTGGACATAAATCAATGTAGTAACATACACTACAAGAACTTAAATCCCTCAACGGATACAAACAGGCCTATCTCATCATATTTATTGGGTGAAATGATTTTGATGTTTGAGCCCATCCCATCATATTTATGGACTTTGGGCAAAATTCTAATCTCAGAACAATTAAAAAGAAATTGTAAAAAGGACCCTAATTTTACAAATATATCTTATATCTTAACCAAAAATTGGAAGTTGTTCAAGAAAAAAAAACAAAAAATGGAAAAGAAGTATATTAGTTCTAGTGCCAAATGCACCTCTTCAATTTGGCAAGAGCCGGGTCTGGATACAAATATATCGTTATTTATTTACTTTAAGTACAGTAAACAGCTAATATAAAGCTCATTTCATTTTATAACTTATGCACATAATTGTTATTTTTATGTTTAATTCAGAGGATGTAGTCATTTTATAGAAGGAATTTAATCTGTGGACCCTTAATATTTGAAAGAAGAAAATGGAAATAAATTCGCGCCAAAAAGGTAAGAGCACCATCAACGCAGTATCTTAAATGCGTTTTTTAAGGTAACTGTGATTAAAAAAAAGAAAAAAAGAAATAAACACAAGACACGTCTCTTAATTAAGGCCAACAAGAAACGTTTCTTGCTTGACAGGTGTCACAATATCAATGGACAGAAGAGAAACGTCTTCTTTCTTTCGATCTTTGCTCTCTCTCTCTCTCTCAACCAAACGACGATCTCTCTGCCTCTTCTGATGTCGAACGAAAACGAACCAGCGAAGACTCTTCTGCCTTACTTGCAACGCGCCGATGAGTTGCAGAAACATGAACCGCTTGTTGCTTACTACTGTAAGTTTGTGTTGTTGTCTTGTCTCTTTTTTCGAATAAAAAACCTAGATGATTGGGTTTGAGAGTTGATTTGATCGTCACTACAAGAAAACAAGGATTTGCCGACTGCAAAATTAGTAGGCAATCAGTCGCTATATCAGTATTACCGACTAATTAGCGACCGAATAGAGTGGTCGTAATATAGCTCGTCGCTAATTAGATCAGTCGTTAATCAGTCGGTAAATAGCGACGGATTACCTACTGATTTTTCAGTCGCTAAAAGGGTCACTAATCGGTCGTCAAATTTAGCGACCGATTAGTGACTCCATTAGCGACTAAGTTAAAAAAATATTTAAAAAAAAATAAATCACAAATTAAATCAATACTAAAAAATAAAATAATAAAAAAATTCACAAATTAATTAATTTTAAAATTAAAATTGATTTATATATTAGAATTGATTTTTTTTTTTTGGTAAAATGTTAAATTATTATACCAAGGTTTTTCAAATTTTTACAGAAACACCTAGAAACTAGTAGCGGAGGGCAGAAAATGAAAACTAAACAACAGGAAATTAAAAAATGAAAACAACACAAACAGAACAACATCAAACCAAAGAGAACAGCCACAAACTACAACAGAAACGCGAAGGACAGATAGGATATGCAGACCAAGACCATAGCAGGAAACCACAGCTCAACCCCAAGAAGATAGATATAGGAGGTCAAGAACTCGCCCAAGACTAGCAGCATTACGCAGTCTCCACAGAGAAGATCCACCATCTGAGAACGCTGAGGAGAGAGAGATGAAGAAGCCTCCGACAGCTGCCGCAGCGAGATAAGGAAGCTAGACGCGAAGAACTTCAGATCGGAATTAGAGACATCCTCGATCTCTACCGCCAGAAAGAAGAACCCGGAAGAGCTGACGATGAAGGCACAGCGCTGCTACAGAGCCAGTCAAGAGGTGAGCTCACCGGCGGGATCTAAGAACGGAAGCCACAGAGGAGAGATCTGAGAACGACCAAAGGCATTAAATAACAGTAACATCACTTAAAATCACATCTCGAAAGCAAAACTGAGCAAATAGAACAACTTAAAATCATTTCTTCCTAACTAAACATGCAAATAGAACAACTTAAAATCCCTGTGAGAGAGAGAGAGAGAGAGAGAGAGGAGCCTGTGAGGCGGCTAGGGTAAAAAACAGAGAGACTCCGCCGAGAATGAGAGAGAGAGACGCTTTAGTTTCTTTTTTTTTGGCTAATTATAGAATTGAGCTTTAAGAGGGAAAATTTTGGGTTTAGGGGGAAATGGGTTTTGTGTTTAGGAGGGAAAATTTTTAGGTTAATTATGTGGTGGGAAATGGGTTTAGGGTATGGATAGGGTTTAGGGTTTAGTTAGGTTTTAAAAAAATGTAATTTTCTGAATGAATCCCAAAACTATTAATAAGAATTTAAGAATATAAGAAACTAAAAAAGACTTATATATATTAACATTTTTAAACTAAGAAATCTAGTTATTTTAGATTTCTAAATTTTAAAACTTCATATATTACAAATTTATTAAGATCTTCACTTATCATATATTACAAATTTTAAACCTTCATAAACTACAAGTTACTAATTGTCTCCTTATTTATACTACAAATTTTCAAAACTTCATTAACTACAAATTACTAAGTGTTTACTTATTTATACTACAATTTTTAAAAACTTCATAAATGACAAACTTACTAACATTTTACCAAAAAAAAAAGAGAAAGAGAAAGAAATACAAATAGATGCAATCTGGACCTTTCATTATATTTAATCTAATGGCTAAAATCATCGATCCACACATCAACTTTTTTAACCAATAGGAAGAGGGAGGGTGAGTGAAAAAGAAAATAAATCAGTTAAAAATTCTTTGTATAACTTTATTGTTGTATTGTCTTTGTTTATTTTTAATGAAGTGTAGAACTTCTTTAACAAAAAAAAGTTTATAAAATTTTAAAGAGGGTAGTATTTTTATATACTTTGATACTTTATGTTACAAAAATTGTTTTATGGTTTTATTTTTAGAAACTGTATAGGGAGTGATGGTTGAATATTTGGGTTTAGTGTTAATTGAAGGATATATAGTTAAGTTTAAAGTTTGGAGTTTGAAAAATATGAATTGATTTATAAGTTTAAAGTTAAATAATTGCAGTATATATGTTTAGGATTATAATATATAAGGTTTGGGGTTCAAAGTTTAAAGGATATATGGGTATATTAAAGATTAGTATGAGAAATAAGAATAAATTTACAATGTTAAAATTATATAATGGAAAGTATAAGGAGTTTAGAATATATATATATAAAGTTTAGATTTTAGAGTTTAAAATATATAAGAGGGTTTGAAAATCAAGAAAGTGTATATAAAATGGGGTTTGATATGAATTTTGGTATTTGAAGTATAATATAGTGTTTGAGTTATGTAGTTTAGGAGTTAGATTTGAGATTTGAGATTTGAAGTATACAATAGAAATTGAGATTAAGTTTGAAAAATTTAGATTTTTGTTGTTGTGATGTTTAGGATTTGTTGTTTAAGTTTAAGTTAAAATTTAAAATAAGAAAAAATTAGAGTTTTGAAGATTATGTTTAAAGTTTGGGGTTTTAAAGAAATTTTTCAGTTCTTATATATATATATAATATTTACCGACTGTGTACCGACTGTTTTTGGCGACTGAATAGTGACGGTTTAGCTACTACATAAATCAGTCGGTAAACAGTCGCTGATTTAGCAACCGATTACCGACTGTTTTTTACCGACGACTATTTTAGTCACATATTAGTCATAAAATACCGACATTCTTATTGTAGTCGGTGTTTACCGACCGTTTAGTGACTGTTTTGTTGTGGTAGCAATTCCGTCGGTAAACAATCGGTAAACAGTCGATAATATAGCTACTGCGTATTCAGTCGGTAAAAACAGTCGGTAAATACGTGTTTTCTTGTAGTGCGTGTCCGGTTATTGAGTCTTTGAAAATGATGATTGATTGATTAGGTCGGCTATACGCCATGGAACGAGGATTGAAGATTCCTCAGAGCAAGAGAACTAAGACACCAATTCGATCCTCATGTCCCTCATTAATCAGCTTGAAAAGGTTTCACCTTTAATTATCTACCTTGGCTCTAATTAATTAAATCTGTTTGACTTTGATTAATGTACTTTGTCACAAAGCTGGATAGTGTATTTTGGGAAGGTAAACCTTTTAAATCTGAACTTAGTGGCTTCATGTGATTGAGGAACACACATGTGAAGCAAGAACACATATACATTGCAACGATACTCACACTTGGGGACTTTCTCTCGCTTGTTCCTATGGCATGTTAGCTATGCTCTACTAGTTTTTTGCATGTTGATGGTGAACTTGGTCATTCTTGATTTCAGTGTTTTCAATCCTGAATTTATTGTCTTCAATTGCTCTCATGTGTGTTATTTAGCCATATGTAACATCTATGATCATCTTGTGACAAATGTCACCAGACTAGTTCTAGTTTCTTACTGCGATGTTTTTCTGTAACTCCAGGATAAGAAATCATTGACTCTGTCCCTAGATGACAATATGCATGTGGAGGGGTTTGCACTGAATGTCTTTGCAAAGGCAGACAAGCATGATCATGCAGGAAGAGCAGACTTGTAAGTCTACTTTTTTTTCTTATGTCTTATTATCATATTGAATGACATTTGACACTAGGAAGTTTCTTGTCTGTTAATTTAATGAGTATCAGCATGAGCACTAGTTTGTCCACCATCAGCACTAGCTCAATGAGTTGAATTATCTTGTTTATGCAGATTCATTCTATGTCTAGTATTGTTATTGCTAATACTGAAAGAGCATATATTGTTATTGCCAATATTGAAAGTCAAAGATTTGAAGGTAATGAATCTGATAGTTTTTGATGGGACATGATCCAAGGCAAGGAGAATGTACCTTGAGAACCCGTGGCTGAAGCTTTTGTGTAGCCATGTGAAGCTGGAAATTGAAGGTGCAAGTTTGTATAGAGAAGTTAGGAGGCAGCCAAGAGAGGGGTGTTTGTCGACAATAAAGAGTATTGTATACGCGATGAAGGAGATGGGTGAAGATTCTGAAAGGTTTGGATAATATGTTGGATGTTTTTGAATCCATGGTTTGAGATCAAAGAAGATGTAAAGATGAAAACTTTGGAATTTTTTTTTTTTTAAGAACCTTTAATTAAGAGACTAGCATTGGAGTACATAAATGTTGAAATCTCTTACCTAAGTCTCTTAACTCACATTTACTAATTAAAAAGTAATTAAGAAACCCTCAAGGGATCTATGGGTTAATGATAGCTCTAAGAATATAATTACAAAACAGAAATTATGTAATATTAATGCCAGCAATTAAAAAAAAACTAATTATTGCCTTAGGTACATAACGCGTACCATTAATTAACGTGTACTTGATCGTCAACATCGAGGTTGATTAAAGTATTAATAAGATTCCAAGTTTTAGTTGAAGAAATTACGGATCTGGAGAGATCTTTCCCCGTAAAACGAGAAATTTTATGTCTGATTTGACTTGGAAACAGCTCCACTTAATAAAATTCACTCATTCATAAAAAACTCTGCTGTTTCTTGATAGATATTAAATAGTCAGAAAGCACTGTGTTAGTTTTTTCTTTCTAGAGTGATCGATGGCTAGACTTGCGTTGATGGCTGCGGCAGTGGTTCTTGCCTTTCTTGCGCTGGCGCCGGTGACTGAAGTGGCGGCGAAGAGATGGATGGTGGGTGATAGCAAGTTCTGGAATCCCAATATCAACTATACCATTTGGGCTCAGGACAAACATTTCTACCTCGACGATTGGCTCTGTATTATTCTCTCTCACTCTCTATCAACATTAATACTTGTTACACTCTAGATTATATGATTTAGATCTGATATGAAATGGGTAGCTTACACTATGTTAATACATTTTAAAATGTTAAAACTTTGTAAGATCTTGACTTATATAGTTTTTATTTGGTTTCTGGTCGCTTGTCTCAGATTTTGTGTACGAGAGACACCAATACAACGTTATAGAAGTGAACGAGACCAACTACATAAGTTGCAATGCGGAGAACCCGATCGCTAATTGGAGCCGTGGAGCTGGAAGGGACCTTGTTCATCTCAATGTGACTAGACATTACTATCTCATTAGCGGTAGTGGTGGTGGATGTTACGGCGGTATGAAGCTTGATGTTTTAGTTGAGAAACCGCCTCCTCCACCAACCGCAGCACCTATCAAGAGCAGTGCAACAAGTGCCTTTGCCGTCTCGGGTTTTGCATTTCAGTTTGTCGTTCCGGTAGCTGTTTTTACAGCTACCGGAACAATGTGGACGCGGTACTGCGGTTTTGGTAACGAGTCTTGACTTCTTTTTGTGAGAAAAAGCGATTGCTTAGATTCTTTAGCAAAGTGAAACTCCTCCGAAGCTTTTAGTGTCCATTACTCTCTATTATGTTGGTTTCTTGGATCCTCAGTCATTCGTTGTGTGTGTGTGCCTTGGGAGATTGTTCATTCTTTGCTTTTGTTGGTGGGAAATCAATTGTTGAAACTTGAAAGATAAAGTGTAATTTGCTTCATATGAAAAATATTGGGATAATGATGTTGCCAGTGGTGGTTTTAATGTTTATACATTGCTCTAAGCCAATTTCAAAATTATGCATTTATACATAGTTAATCTAAAATTATAAAATACAAAATT